>CAUYQG010153413.1:0-37806 GCA_963574415.1 Tarsius wallacei
GCCCGGCTGATTTTTTGATTTATTGTAGAGATGAGGTCTCGCTTGCCCAGGTGGGTCTCGAACCCGCGGGCTCAGGCAATCCACTCACCTCAGCCTCCCAAAGGCGCGGGATTACAGGCTGAGCCACCGAGCCCGGCTAGAGGCTACTTCTTAAAAAGGACTTTTGTTTAGACTTTCTGAACCTTTCTCAGTATGGAAAGTTAAAGTTGAAAGACCAATTCAGTCATTTATCTCTCTGAGTCTAATGCATTAGTAAAATAATCCCAGGGTTGTGAGTTTATGGTTATGGCCATGAGATAGCAAAAACGGGTGTCTCAAAATGGATCCTGTTGTTTTGGTCTCCCAAACATTGGATTCTAATTGGTGCATTCGATTATCTTGATCATCACACAGTCTGCTTTCAGCCAAGACAAGAATACCACGTGTCATGGCTGAAGATATTTGTACACTGAGATCTGATACATGTTGATGACAACGTGCAGGTGATAAGAAAAAGTTGCTTCCGACATAAAATCATATTTTCATATCTATTTATATTTGGTGCTTGAGAGGAGGAGAGATGGGGAATTTGAAATGGAGAAACTGAAAGTTTAAGAAACATTTGAAATAATAAACTTGATAGGAAATTATCCCCTTTGGGCCTAGTCTGTAAAATGCCAATGTGTGCATGTATGTGTGTCTGTGTGCGTGTTAGTGCACATGTCTGTGTCTGTGTGTGTCTCTGTGAGTGTACGTATGAGTGAGTGAGTAGGTTTAAAGGATCTAGTCAAGGTAAATGTGACTACTAAGACTTTTACTTGATTAACCTTCAGAATCAACTCATTAATCACAAATGATCTGTTGAGAACCCCTGAGCAAAATATTTGCCATTAATTATACGTATTTAACATTTACTAAAACTCTCAAGCTAACTGCATTTAATTTTAGAAAAATAAATGTGGCTGAATTCCTACTTAATGAATTGAAAAGTGATGAGTTGAAAAGTGATGTATGTCTCTCTGTGGCCTACAGGGCACTCAGCAGGTTGTGGTTTAGCAGGACCAAACCCACACAGAGCTGACTAGGAAAGTACCCACACTTTGCCTTGGCCATTTTCAGCTTTGTGGAGATCAGGCACACAGCTTTCACAAAACATGGTGCCGGAGCCCCCCACGCCTCCAGAATATTGACCGAGCAGAGATCTCTTTGCATAAAATGAGGTCACAGGGAGTCCTTGCTGGAGAGGGACACAGCCTGAAGAACACAGATGAGGGTAATAAGGAAAGTAAGCAATCAATATTTTACAGTGCATATTCAAGAAGCAGACATCCAAATACAGTAACTGGGATGTCTAGGAAACACATAAGCTTACACATACCATGAGGCTCTAAGACAAGGAAGGGGTCATTCTAGTCTGTTAGGGGACCCGAGGTGCTTGGGGCACAAAGAAGGGTGGGGGAGCTTGGATGGGACCACAGCAATGACACCCACATCCCGGCGCCCCTATGACCCCTACCTGGGACAGCTTCACAGAACCAGGACTCCAAGGAACCCAGTTTGACATTCCACATTTTAGGTCCTCTCTGGCTGTTACAACAGTTTTACATTTAAACAGTATATTCTGATTATTAAAGCTCTTAAATATGTTCAAATAAAACTTCAAAGGAAACAACATCTAAGTGAATGGCATGACCCTTTCCACCGCTAATGTTTTTCCATAAAGCATGTAACCTAGGCTTGACTGATCACTTGGCTATTTGCCTAATGTTTATCAAAATTCAAGATTTAAAAAAACAAATATTATATAGTGTTTTGCGTCTTGAGGGCAGTAAAACCAGAAGATTCTGTGAGGTCAGAGGGTTCTCTTCTAGTTGTATTTTTCAACAAATGAGAATCATAACCTTTCAAGGTTTCAGGTCCTTTGGATAAACGGATGACGGATGTTCGAGAACAGCTACAAAGTACCTCCTATGTACCAATACTGTATTAGAGTCTGGGTCTGCAAGGATGATTTAGTCCCTGCCCTTGAAGAACTTAGCAGGTGAAACAGTGGCTGAACAGGCCAGGTAAAGTCAGCATGACATAACAGGTTCTATGATAAGATGATCTGGGCTCATATGAGGAAATGCCAAACCAACTGATGAGACAGAGAGTTTCATGGAAGGCTTTCTGAGAAAGTGATGGCCAGGCTCAACATTGGAGTATATGAAGGAGCAGGTCAGATAAAGAAGGAAACACTAGAACGGGCAGCATGGGTGAGTCAAGGAGGTTCTAGACCAAGGGACTACGGTAAACAAAATGACCCAGGCAGAAAACACCATTTTTGCTGGGAATGATAAACATTCTGATGTTACTGGAGGTTAAAAGTTTTTCAGGTTTCATCCCAAATGCTACTTTCTCAGAGGTGCCTTTCCAGACCACTAGGTGATCTAAATGAGGTTATCTCTTATCTGAGCTGAGCGTTCTGGTCTTTGGCTTCATAGCAGTCACCACTATTTATGAGGATGTGCATATTTCTGTGTATTTGTGTGTTTGGTATATTCCCCTCCTGCTGGACTGTAAAACGTGTGATGGCAGAGACCAGGTCTTTTTCATGCACCACTGAAGCCCATGCCTGCCCGCCTTGGCACCTGCAAACAGCAGGCATTTGCTAAGGACTGGGGGTACCATGGCTGGAATGCATCTGAAAAGGTGGGCAGGTAGAAATGCTTTCAGCCTGCAGGGTTAGCATGAACAAAAGACATAGAGGTGGATAGAAAGGGAGTTTGAGGAAAACAATACATAATCAGAGTGACCTGAGCCTGGGGAACATGGCTGGAAGCTCCATTGCCATCAAGTTGTAGGGTCCTAGAGTGTGGGGCTGTGGAGATTGGTCTTCTCTGAGATGCTGGGACATCTGTACACTCAGCTATTTGTAAAGTAGCACTAAGGTGATGTGAAAGTACAGGTACAGCCCTGGGTTAGGCAGAGTGCCCTGCAACCACTGCTCTTAATGAGCTTATGGCCACTGAGAATAAACCAAAATAAGGTACCAGCATGGCACTGATCCACTGAATGTCAAATCTCAAACTCAAGACTCTCTTCCACGTGGGTTGGATGTCAGCAAAACAGCTATCTTTGTGGAAAGCAAACCATGAATTAAAACATTTAATTTGAACAGAGAACTTATAAAACCTGCCACACAAGTGGTGGAGCTTGTAGAGGACATGCCCCTTGTGCAGGGGGAGAAGCTCAGCAGTCCTGTGTCCTCGGACTCTCTGTGTGACTCTGGGTAGATTCTGTCACCTGCTAGCCTCATTTTCTCATCTGCGAATCGAGTGATAGGTTCACCTGAACTTTCAGGCGCTTGCTAGGTGTAATAAACACCCTACACATATGCCAACTTTTCTAGCATTGTGCTTTTGAACCGGCCATGTTTTTATTAAACATTCTCATCTGAGATCACATCATTGGGTAATATCATATGAAATTTATTGCTTGCAATTCCGCTGAAATACAGCCTGAGCACAGAAGCAGCACTCTTGTGTTGGAGCTGGTTTGTCTTTTATTAAACACTAAATTCTACATCCTTACACTCTCAGCCACCTTGTAGAATCATTGGTAAAATGCAGTTAAAACTCCAAAACACAAGTTGGAGCTTATGAAAGAACTCATAAAAAAGTCCTGAAATAATTTGAAAAGGAATTACAAAACTGCCTCCTAATGACTGAGAAAAGTGAGACCCCGAGGTCTGAACTTTCTAAACATCTCTCTTCTCAGCTTCATATGTATTTCTGGCCAAATCTACAAGGCCCCCCAGACATTCACGAGGATGGAGACTTTCCTCTGTGACCTGAGCTGGTTCCTTCCTGCTCCTGCCAGGACCTGCTCTATTCTGCATCTCACTGAAGCATATTCTCCATCTGCCACTTAATCTATAAACATCCCCGACTCTCACTTGCTGAATGTACTGTGTTTCATCAATTTTAAGATGTATATTTTTCACACTTAACATCTCTGAAATCAGGATGTTTTTTACAGAGAAGACCCATCCCATTCTATTGCAAGGGTCTTTTTTTCCTGATTTATTTCTTTCTTCCACATAAAACAGTGCGCCTTACAACCGATAACATCTTAGATGTGGCGCAATTTGATGCAAAGACTTTCTCTGTACCACCTGCCTGGAGTTAGGCTTTTTGAGAGGGACAGAAAAGGAAGATACCCCTTGGATATTTAGTTAATGAGGGTGTCATATGAGCCTTCACAGAGAGAGAGAGAAAAAATGGTCCGAGCAGCTCCCAGATGAGAATTGAAAGCCTGAAGCTCATGGGTGACCAGGAGTAGCTCTGATGGTTCAACTCAGTTTTGACGGCCCAAGAGCAATTCTGGAACCAGCTAGGGCTCTGCTGCCCATCTCTCCAGAATCAGCCTCTGTTCCAGTTCCCTAAAAGGAAAGAAAGTTCAGATTGGTTTGCCCAGTCACCATCTGTGCCATCAGCAAGACTCTCTTGCCAGGCATTGACTGCTTATACCAACTCGGTATAGCCCACTCCAGATCTAACTGACTGTGGCAGAGCTGGGACAAAACATGGCACCCTGCAGGTAAATAACCACGCAGAAGAGACAATGGCATAGCAGGTATTAAGAGCAGAATAGAATTTTCTTTACATGTACCTCTCTCTTATACCCTGTTTTTCAGATTCCATTTTCAGCCCAAGTTTGTTAAAAGAGTGGTCTACACTTGTCGTCCTCACCTGCATTCTTCAACCTAACTCAGTGAGCCTTCCAGCCCTACACTTCCTTACGCCTCCACAAGGACCGTTCTTGCTGTATGGAGCTCAGCATGACCTCGTCTGTGACAACACCAAAGACCATCTTCCAGTTCCCACCTTAGTAGTCTTGGGGCTGCAGTAGATGCCATTGTAGCACTGTAACGCTTTCCCAAGTCCCTTTGTCAGGCAGTGCTCCATCCCCAGGTGCTTCTGAATAGACAGCCAAGGGCCCTTTTCCAGAGAATCACCATGGTTGATGGAGTCCTCTAGGTGGGACAATCAAGGGAGGTTCTGCTCAGTCAGAGGTAGCCACAGGCAATGCTTGGCTGATAAGGTGTCATCTGCCCTGATGCCTGTTTTGTGTGTGTGTGTGTGTGTGTGTATGTGTGTGTGTGTGAGTGTGTGTGTATACTCTCAACAAATATTCTCTGCATTGTAAGGAATATCTCAAAAGCACTCATATATATGTGTGTGTGTGTGTGTATATATATATATATTTTTTTTTTTTTTTTTTTGAGTTGGAGTCTCACATTGTTGCCCAGGCTAGACCACAGTGGCATGATCACAGCTACTGCAGCCTTGATCTGCTGGGTTCAGGCCATCCTTCCACCTCAGTCTTGAAAGTAGCTGGAACTATAGGCATGTACCACCACACCCAGGTAATTTTTAAATTAATTATAGAGATGAGGTCTCACCATGTTGTCCAGACTGGTCTCAAACTTCTAGGCTCAGGCAGTCATCTGACCTCAGTCTCCCAAAGTGCTGGAATTACTGGCATGAGCTACAGTGCCCAGCCTCTTCTTTTAAAACTTTATTTTGAATAAATACATTTTAGATAGAAAGAAAAGTTGCAAGAATAGTGCAAAAAATTTCCATATATTCCTCATGCCACTTCTCCTAATGTTAGCATATTTCATAATCTCAGAATAATTATCAAGCTTGGGAAATTAGCAGTTAACTCAACTACAGACCTTCTTCAATGTTTACCAACTTTTCTACCAATGTCTTTCCTCACATTGCCTTGAGATGCTATGTCTCCTTAGTTCTCACAAGTCTGTGACGTCTCCTCAGTTTGCCTCATTTTTCATGTTAGCCCCCCTTCTTAACAGCAGGTATTTCATAAGACTCCCTTTACTACCCTGAAATGAAATGTACAGACAATATTATTGCCTTCTACAAGTCTCATTTGCTGAAAAGTATAAATATGTGTGTGTATATATCAAATAAAATTTGATTGTAAACTATAATTCACAAGTTTATTAGCGATTCAGAAAATACTTTTTTCTTCAGAAATTATTTTTCAATATGAAAAAATAAAAAGCAAATCAGGAAAAAAGAATAATATAGTAGAGAAGAACATGAGTTCTGGAATCAGATTGCTAATATTTGGATAGCTTTGTGATTTTGCACAGGTTACTTAGCCTCTCTGTTCTTCAATTGCATGTTTTGCTTTTTTTTTTTTTGAGTTGGAGTCTCACTCAGTCACCCAGACTGGAGTGCAGTGGCCGCTCCAGGCCACCGCAGCCTCAACCTGCTGCATTCCAGCGATCCTTCCGCCTCAGCCCTCCGAGCAGCTGGAACTACAGGCATGCGCTACCTCGCCCGGCTAATTTTTTGATTTATTGTAGAGATGAGGTCTCGCCAAGTTGCCCAGGCGGGTCTCGAACCCGTGGGCTCAGACAATCCACTCACCTCGGCCTCCCAAAGCGCGGGATTACAGGCTGAGCCACTAAGCCCAGCCTGTTTTGCCTTTTTTATAGTACTGTTGTAAGGATTAATTTTTTTTTAAATCATGTATCAACTCAGTGCATGGCATATGGTGAGTTTTAACTTATTTTTTAGACAGTAAATCATATTTTATTTTGTTCCAATGAGGGATTGTCATTTTCTACAGAGGGGCCAGAATGTAGATATTTAAGATTTTATAGGCCATACGCAGTCCTTGTCATATATTATTATTCTTTTTTTATTTGTTCTGTTTACAATCCTTTAAAAATGTAAAAATCCTTAGCTTGCCAGCCCAGTTATAACGAGATACAACCCGTGGGTAGGCTAATACTAAGAAAAGCTTCACATTTCCACCCTTTGGGTCTTTGTTAAACTAAAACATTTACGCACAAAGAAAAGTACAGAGAGTAACATGGACCCTTCATTTCAGCTTCAAAAAACATTAACTTTTACACATTTACTTTAGTGTTCCTCTTTTCTGTACCACACACAGCCACTATCAGGGGTTCTCATGTACCCTTGGCATCTGGTAGTTTGCCAAGGTCAGTGACCTTTCCTTTTGGGCCCAAGGTTGAACCACAGTTCCCAGTCTTCCATGCAGTCAGGTGTGTCCCTGCATTCTGTCCCGGGAACCTGGGTAGAAATGATGACGTCACTTCTCTGCCCAAGCAGTGACTAAGTAGACACTCCTTTTCTTTGTCCTTCTCCCCATCTGCCATCTGAAATGGGAGGAAAAGGACCCAGGACCCAATGACAGACACAGCCACAGTCCTTGGATTTCCACGTGGAGGCAGAAACATTGCTCTGGGCTGTGATGCACATGAGAATAAATAAGCATTGATTGTGTTAAAGCTATTAAAATTTCAGGGCTTATCTGTTAGAGCAGCTGGTGCTATATAAATTTCAACATGCTCCACGGTTTCATAATTTTACTAAATGTGTATTTATCCATATATAATATACAGTACTGCTTTGTATTTCAAAAGTTTGAGCAAATGGCAAAAAAATGGTACATAGAATTCCACAACTTGCTTTTTTTTTCCTCAACAGTATGTTTTTTTGAGATCTATCCACATTGGCAAATGTCCAAAGTAATTATTTGTTTGATTGGGACCATAAAATATATTAAGATATTTTAATTAATATTTTAAATGCTAATATTGTCAAATCTCCAAAAGTTTTAGAGTTGTTTTCAGTTAGCATATAAATAGCACCTAGCTGGTTGGTGATAATTATTGGTAGCTTATGTTTTACATTACATTTTCATTCAGTTTCTGTTTGGTTCTCCCAGAAAACTGCGTGAGTTAGAAAAGACTGGCATTATCATCACAAGTTTGGCAATGAGCTCAAATTCCACACACCTTCTAGCTGTGTGACTTTGGGTGTATCACTGGCCACTCTGCAGCTCAAAATGAGAACAAAACTTGAACCTGTGTCTTTGGATTATCATGAAGAGGAAATGAGCTCTTTCCTTTGCCTAGCAAGTGTTGAATAAACACTAATTACGATCATGCCTCTTGGCAAAAAAACTGACGATATAATATGTAGTTAATATAATACTACAACCCTGAGTACAACAAGCTCAAGGAAGAAAACTTTGTGCCTTAGCCTGAGTGACTGTTTACTTTTGCCACATGAATTTCTCCCTTGGACATTTGCTTTGTGTCCACTGGGACTGCTGGCAATCATGAAAAGTGTTGTTGGATTTCATTTTTCTGTTTTCTTTTTTTTTTGAATTGGAGTCTCACTCCTTCACCCAGGCTGGAATGCAGTGGCATGCACGCTCATGGCCACCCCAGTGATGACCTTCTGGGCTCCGGCAATCTTCCACCTCAGCCTTCTGAGTAGCCAGAACTACAGACGTGCGCTACCACGCCTGGTTAGTTTTTATTTTACTATAGAGACAGGGCTCACCAAGTTGCCCCGGCTGGTCTTGAACCCGCGGCCTCAGGCAATCCACTCGCCTTGGCTTCCCAAAGTGCTGGGATTACAGGCTGAGCCACTGAGCCAGGCCAGGTTTTGTTTTCCAATTGTGAAGCAAAAATGTTAAATTCCAAACTTTTAGCCCATTTGCTAATTATTTTCAAGTGAGTAAGATAAAAGTCTCCCATTAGTCAGTTTCACCGGTTGTGTCACTGGACTCGGTTCCCCAAGCTTCTGTTGTCTGGCATCAACCACGCAGCTTTTATTTCCTCTGACAAATCCTTGTCTACTTAACCCAACCTTTTATTACAGATGCCTCACACACAGTTACTTTGCTTTGTCAGTGATGAACATTTTCCCACTTCTCCTCCTGCTTAAATCTCTGATGCTCCCCTCATGACATTTCCATCCCGTTACACTTCCAGGTGCCAGCGTCTCATCCTAGTTTGCGTCAATTGAGATGTCATAGATGATAAATAGCTGTTACTGCTTAGTTCAGCATTAGTGGTTTCTTAAAACCAAATCTTTGCATCAAAATTCTGGGTTTTCCTTTTTTTATTTACAGAGTGAAACACATAATTTTATTACTAAAAACAAAACAAAATCTTTTGTTCCATGGTCAGGCTGCTATACAGTGAGGCATTTTGCCACAGCTGTATCTTTTGTCTCTAAGTCTGTGTTGTGTCTTCAGGCTGCAGTGCCTCCCCTGAATAATAGTAAGTCCCACAAGGGGCATCTGCTCCTGTTCACAGTATGATATATGGATTCCTATAATAAATGAAGAAACTCTTATCCAAGGCGGCAGAGTCACGAAATTTAAAAGTGGAGTTTCCAAATGTCATGTTCTAAAATGTCAACCCTTCTGTTAATGATACTTTTTACTTTACTGTTTATTGGCTATGAGCTTTACATGCACTATACTCTTTTGACAACTTTGCAGAGTAGCCACCATTCTTCTGTACAAATGAGGAAACAGTTTTGGTCAAGCCCAAGGTCACCCAACAGGAAGGTATCAGAATCTGAGTCACGTTCCAGTAGATGCGATTCAGCATCCACGTGTTTTCCTCAGCATCAGTGTTTCCTAAACACCAATGCAAAAAAGAAAGCCGGGGTCTGATGTTTGCCGTGACTTGGATGCTTGCCCACTTTCTCATCCCCTTTCCACCCTCAGGCACGTCCCTACTTATTTTCGTTCTTTATGCACATAGATGAAATATGTATCTTTAGGGAAAAAACGCAGAAAACATTGCCTAATTTTACAGAAATATACCAGATCAAAGGGGGAAAATTACACAAAGAATCAATGACAACCCTAGGGGAAGAGCTTCAGAGAGAGAAAAGTCTAGCTTGTTTTCCTAATTTCTGGTCATTAAATTACTTAACGTCCTGAATTCTCCTGAGTCACACTTGTAAACAGAAGAGCTTCTACGGAAGAAGAAAAGAGGCCAGGAAGGAGAGAAGGAGAGAAGACTCAGGCCAGCAGGTGAGCTGAAGAGGCCAAGGCACAAGGAATGCATACCCTGGGCAGCACAGGCCAGGGAGCGAGGCCCTCTCCCTTGCCATTCCGAGGCTGCTACTGCATGCAGACAGTGTCTTCTCCAGAGAAACATTCTTCTCTGTTATTTAAAGACCCAACAGCATTGGCAAAATACGTAACAGATCTTTCTTACTACTTGCTATGCAACATTTTCCCCATTTAATGTATTAGGCCTGTGATTCTTTCATTTCGTGTCACAGAAGCAGAGGAACACCATACACCAAGAGCAAGGCGCCCTCTCTGTGGCACTGCACAAGAAGTATTTAGGCCTTTTCCGCTGCTTTAACTCTGTGTCTCCCACATTAAGCCTAACTCAAGGTCCAAGAGATAGTATCAGGTTGAAGAGCATTAGGTTGCATGGAAATAGGGCACTGCATTTAGACGGTCTCCCTAGAGACTCAGGGAGAAGCGATTTGAACTGGCATGCTTAGAGATAGAAGTTAATTGGTGGACTTAAGATAGTTGACCAGAACTGTAGATTAATTATCTGCCATGCTGGTGATAGTGAGCCTGTTGCATAGCTGTATATTTTTAGATATCAGGTCAAATGGAAAGTAAGTAGAGGAAAGCAGTAAGCTTTTTAAAAGAGTATGTCTTTTATGCCTGTGGACTGAGGCAAATACTCCACTCAGCAAAGAGGTAAAAGATAGGGTCTCTTGCTTCTCACATTTGCAGAGATCAGTTTCTAGCCCTTTACTGGTAGGTCTTGAATGAAATTCACCTTTTTTACACTGTCTTATATTTTAGAATGTACTGAGAATCATAATGTACCTATATCTCATATATGTGGGTAATTTTGCTTTCTTGAAATTACCTTATGATAATCTTATTAAGACCACATAAAACAATAATAGAGTGTAACTCTTTTATTTGATAACAAGAGAAATAAAATCTAGAAGTTTTTATCATCAGATTTCCATATCCTATTTCCAACAGTTTTCTTAAACTCAACTTTGTTGGGAAATTATTTATGCACAAAAACTGACACCATTTAAAGTGTGGGATTCCAGGGGTTCTGACAGTTGAATACACCCAAGAAACCACCAGCACAACTAAGATTCAGCACATTTCTGTCACCCGGAAAGACTGTTTCTGTCCCCTGCACTTCTCCCTCCACCTCTCTCCCCCTTGTTGCCACAGGCAACCCTCTGGACTGTTTTCTCTTCAGTGCTTTTTTTTTTGAGTTGGAGTCTCACTTTGTCGCCCAGACTGGAGTGCAGTGGCACGCTCCCAGCCACCGCAGCCTCGACCTGTTATGCTCCGGAGATCCTTCCATCTCAGCCTTCCAAGTAGCCAGAACTACAGGTACGCACTACCATGCCTGGCTAATTTTTTATTTATTGTAGTGATGAGGTCTCGCCAAGTTGCCCAGGTGGGTCTAGAACCCTCGGGCTCAGGCAGTCAACTCGCCTTGGCCTCCCAAAGTGCTGGAATTACAGGCCGAGCAGTGCTTTTTTTAAGCCAGAAATTCATTTCCACTTCTGTTGAGGACTAAAGATGGCCACAGGGGTATAAAGAACTTTTAAAGTTGTGTTGAAGACCTCCCAGTCCCCATGTCATTCACAAGTATATGCTTACTCACAAAAGGTTAGAGAAGAGCTCCAGATACTTTGTTTTTTTCATATTCCTGATGCCAGGGTCAGGTAGGTCTGAAGACAGGTGGGTAGCTCTAATCATTTAAGAAAAGAGGTACAAAGGGAGAAAAGGGACATCCTCCATCTTCTCTGGCACACTGGACAAAGCGAATTGTCTGTCTTCAGGTAAATGCAAATCTGATGATCTGCTGGCTAAAAGGGTATGTGTGTTTATCACATATTGTGTGTGCTGGGGGTGGGAAGAACACTGGGCTAAGTCAGGTATTAAGCCATTTCAGAATATCCATTCCATGGGACCCGTATGGGTAATTGTAATACCATCTTAAGTTCGGTGATAGGTAAGGTACACCTGAGGTCATAACATCTGCTTTCTTTCAATAATAAAAAATATTCAAGGTAAGGGAACGTCAAACCTTAAAAGCACTTTTCTAGTTTTTCAGAGATAATTCTATGTGTCCTTCTAATTTTTACATAACTGTATGATTTCAGATGAAGGATTCCACTTCCCCAGTCTCTTTCTTACCACCAATAAGGTGAGCTATAATTAGGGCTGGATCTTCTCTAAATCACTTCCAGGTCTACAAATCCATGGTCAACTGTTCACATGTGACTATGGGTTGTTATAAGTTAGGTTAAGCAAATTGGAATGAAAAGAGAGGACGGAAAATGTATAAATACTTCATGACTCTCAATCCTTCTTGCAGAAATGACCCACTAACCTGAATTGTCTGGCATATGAATTAGTTCAATTGTTTTGGGGTTTTTTTTTTTTTGGCTCTTTTTAACTTTTATTTGAATGGTTCTGTCACTGTGATCTTACTTTGAGAAGTAAGAGGCAAATGTCTAAAAAGTAAACAACATTAATGTCTCTGCATCTTGCAGAAAAAACAGTATTTTCCTCAAGGAAGTACTACTTTTAATTTTTTTAAGAGATTGCAATATTTTAATGCAGCTACTGAGGCAATTTTATTTAAGGAGGCTTTTGAAATCAATTAATATAAAATATTAAAATTTTATCAGACTTATTTTAGCAATTAGAAAGAAAACAGGAAACAATTTAAGCCCTTTCAGAATATCCTATTCCACATGACCCATACAGGTAACTATAATACCATCTTAAGTCCAGTGATAGCTAAGGTACACCTGAGGTCATAACACCATCTTTCTTTTAATAAGAAAATATATTCAGGGTAAGTCAAACCTCAAAAGCACTTTTCTGGTTTTTCAGAGATAATTCTATGTGTTCTTCTAATTTTTTACACAGCTTCTAACTTTGGAGACATGAATCTTGCAAACATTACCTCTCAGCTATCTGGGGGCTCCTGATCCAGTCTGTGGGTTATACCACTTTGCTCTTTCTGATTATCTTCTGGTACCTCAAGTGAAAACTCAATTTACAACTTATTATTAGCACAGTAAAATGTCTGATGAAAGAAAACTTAAAATCTATTAATTAGAATGAAATGTGTATATTTTGGGAGCAACTTTAATGGAGTCTAAAGAAGTTACCTGAGTTTTTCAGAGCTATTGTCTAGATGAAACTAAATGATATAATTTAAAAATTTTAATTCATTCAACAGGCTAAAGACTTGTTGAATATATAAAGACTTGTTGAGAGAACATATTGTAACTGCAAACAAATTTGAATATTTTTAACAATTTAGAATATGAAAACAATTTCTGAGCCTGAACCAAACTGATTACTTGATTTATACTCAAGGTCAATAAATCTATAGAATTTATTTATTCATTATCTCATTTAAAAGTTATCACGGATACATGATGTCAAAAGTAGGGAATTTTTTTTTTTTTGAGTTGGAGTCTCACTCTGTCACCCAGACTGGAGTGCAATGGCCGCTCCGGCCACCGCAGCCTCGACCTGCTGGGCTCCGGCGATCCTTCCGCCTCAGCCTTCCGAGTAGCCAGAATTACAGGCATGCGCTACCACGCCCGGCTGATTTATTGTAGAGATGAGGTCTTGCCAAGTTGCCCAGGCGGGTCTCGAACCCGTGGGCTCAGGAAATCCACTCACCTCAGCCTCCCAAGGCACAGAATTACACGCTGAGCCACCAAGCCCGGCTAAGGGACTTTTTTTAAAAGATTGCTCATAACAGTATGGATTGTGCTCATGCAGCAAAGTTGTATATCATCTCAGTAACTCACACAGGTATGTGTATGTATTTTATATAGAGAGATATTTGTAATATATCTTAAATATTATGTATATTTTATAATTATGTCATATGACTACCTTACAGGTAGTTTAAAAACTATCTTCCATAAAAAAGCATTTTAGCTACAGCACAATGTTTGTTTGTTTGTTTGTTTTTGAGTTGGAGTCTCACTCCGTCGCCCAGACTGGAAGGCAGTGGCCGCTCCCAGCCACTGCAGCCTCGACCTGCTGGGCTCCGGTGATCCTTCTGCCTCAGCCTTCCAAGTAGCTGGAACTACAGGCGTGAGCTACCACACCTGGCTGATTTTTTGATTCATTGTAGAGATGAGGTTTCGCCTACCCAGGTGGGTCTCGAACCTGCAGTCTCAGGCAATCCACTCACCTCAGCCTCCCAAGGTGCGGGATTACAGGCTGAGCCACCGAGCCCGGCTAGCACGATTTTTTTTAACCAGTTCTTTTTAGTAGGCAGAACTGTTCTTCTAGGGCTGTGGAATGTATTCTACATATTTAGTTAAGTTCTTATTTGTCCCTTCATTCATTTTTTCATTTTAGATCAGTTCAATTTCTTCCAAATCCTGAGCCTATAAGCCTCTGCTAATTGGCATAGCTGGGCATGCAGGCATATGTGTGGAAAAGATTAATAGTAGTGCATTGGAACACACCACAAAAGAGATAAGCCACTTTGGTTGGTCCTTTACCTGTGGGACAAGGAAGGACACAATCTCAGGTATCAAGTCCCTTTAACTAACACCTCTAACCTCTGTGATTTGTTGGAGACAGACTATGGAGTGAGCCAGCATCAGCCAGACCTCAGCAAGTCAGACAAGCACAAGCAACAACAATGCATTTATTCACTCCTTCTAGACACCAAGTAGGGACAAAGGCACATGAAAGGGCAAAAGGGACTGAGGCTATCAAGACAGACAGGCTCAAGTGTCACACTGAGGCCAAAAACTTGTACCTGGCACAACTCTAGGAATCAGGGTAGATTACCCGTGCTGGCTGGACAACTGTCTCCTACGGAGATAGATGGTCACTGTGCTGAGATGAGTCCATGAAGGGCCTTGTAAGCTGTTGGGCTCTATACACCATCTCTGCCCACTATGGCTGCTCCACTCTGTTCTCCAGTTCTTTGGCCACTGGTGATGCCATATTTTAAGAATTATTTAAGATATCAAGAACAGGAGAGAAGGGGTTCATTAGAAAACTAGGAAAATTCTCCTGAGGTGGTCACATTCTCTGAGCAATGTGCCTGGGTAAACAGGATTTAGGCTTCCTGGAATGCATGCTCCATTTGTGATGAAAAAATCAATCAGACATTTTCTTAGCACTATTAATCAATCACATTTACTGAGTGCTTACTATAAGTTGTGAAATTCAGAATTTTTGAATTTTTGTCTCTCTGGTCCATTGCCGTATCCCAAGTACCAAGAACAGCACCTGACCCATACTTAGCACTCAATAAATATTTGCTGAATGAATGATTGTTTCAAGCACTGTCATAGGCCCTAATATTTTGCATGTATTATCCCACTTAAATCTCATCAACTCAAATAATGCAGACACTGTGCACCCCAGTTTAGAGATGAGAAAACTAGTCACAGAGAACTTATATAATTTGCCCTAGGTCACACATCTAAAGGTGAAAGGCTCAGAATTCAAACTCATGCTCTGTTTACACAATATGGATTTTTAATCAGATGTACACTGACTCTCATTATCTTAGAGAGTCAATATTATACACTTATTGTACACTAAAACATAACCAACCATATTCTGTTCCAAATATTTCATGGTCAGACTGATCCCTCTGCTTTTAGATTGTTTACTTTAAGTCTTCTGACACTTGGAAAATATTACCTTTAAGATCTGCAGTTGTCCAGCTTCCCTTTTAGCTGCCTGCATCTGAGCCTGCCAGCAAAATCTGAGTTGACCCATCCGAAAAAGTTAGCCTGTAAAATGCAACTAGCAATAGATTTCAGGATATGGCCATACCTCTCATGCTCTGAGGAGCCCTTACTTGTACATGGATTACCAACATACACTAATGGAGGGTATGTTGCTTTTCTTTCAGTGTCTTCGATTGAGTTTGGCTCTGAAGATAGATGTGTATTGCAACCTCTCGAGAAACAAGACTCTTCAGCTTGTGCTCACAGGGGGGCTGTGTGGCTAGGGCCTCATGGGTTAGCCGCCACACTCCGTTACAACTAATGAGCCGAAACCCAACCCTGAAGTACTCACTTAGAGAAAGGGAGACTAGCCCAGCTTCCGTGACTGCTCCCTCCTGAGCCAATGATGGCGGACAACAACCTCTGTAACGTGGACACTTGAATTAGGGGCTGGACTGAGACTGCACAGGCAGCAGAGCGGCTATAAAGCAATGTGATTACTTTCAGCTATGATAGAACTGGACCTTGTGAGTTGCAAGTGATAAATGCTATAATCCATTCGTGCTTCTCTGCTTTATCCATTTTCCATATGAGGTTTGGTTAGCTCTTTAATTTTTTCCTAAATGGTTACCTTCCCATTAAGACTGTCTTTTTGAAAGTTTTATAACTATCTTATCTGCAGCAAACATCATTTATGTTCTGGGAAGAAGGCATGAACTTGGAGCAAAATAATCCAGAATAATATTAAAAGTAAGGATTATAATCTACCTCCAGGGCTTTTTTTTTTTTTTTTTTTTTTTGAGTAATGATCAGATACAGATGAAGAGGAACAGGTTATTTTCACTTACAGAATTCATGCATCACTGGAAACAATGTGAACTGAGCAATAACACTGGCAATAACTATTTGTATTTTGGACATGTTCAATGCATAGAAATTAGAGAAGAGGAATGTATTACAATTTAACAGTCCATAGCCATTAAAGTATTCTGTCTAAAACTTGGCCTGAACTATTCTCCTCTATCTTTTTTTACCCCAACTGCCAAAAAAAATCTAAGAGAGTAATTTAGAAAGTTAAGCCAGAAAAGAACTAGAGTTGATTCAAGACCCTATGAAATAAAATTTACAGAATACGGAGAGAAAGAAACACTTGCACACTCTAAACAAGATACAATTGTATATCACAGAGAATATGGGAGGAATTCCCCAAAACTAATTGATTTATAAAAAAATTGTGTATTTATTCGTACATGTTTAAACTTCAGTCACTTTCAAAGTACTCTTCGTTTGATGCAATACACCTATTGAGACACTTCTTCCACTGTTCAGTACTGTTTTTGAACTCATCAATTTTATGCCTTTTAGTGCTTCTGCCACTTTTTGTTTCACCTCTTCCACGTCAGCAAAACATTTCCCTTTGAAAACTTTTTTCATCTGAGGAAACAACAAAAAAAGTTGCTCCAGGTGAGATCAGGTGAATAGGAAGGGTGGGTTTGCGGGGGGAGGAGGTCATTTCATTTTTTTTTTTTTTTTGGTCAAAAACTGCTGAACACTAGGCATGGTGTGGGCAGATGCACTCATAAATCACCCATCATGAAATGGGTAAACACGTTGAAAGAATCTCCAAGTAAATAAATTAATTAGTTAATTAATTTAATTTGAATGCAGTCTCTTATAGCAACACTAGCTGGCACACTGATATCCATGGGTTCCTGGAACACTTATCTGATAGGGGAAACCTGTCTTACAAGGGGCCCACCCTCCAAAAGATAACTCCATTTTTGTGGCAGAGGCCCTCATAAAAGCAGTGACTACATTGGACAGAAAATGTTACCTGTGTTTGGGCTCATGAACGGTTTTCTGAGAAGGGGTTCATAGCTTCATCATATTCACGTAGATGGTTATAATTTAAAGAGGTTATATATAAATCATTACTCTAGCAGAGGACTGATTCTGTCACATTTGACATCTGCCTGCTAATCCTTTAGCCGGGACATCTGAATAGGATGTTTAGGTTCCATTAGGGTTTCCAACTTCTAGGGAGCCAGTCAGACCTGAATCTGGGGTGAATAAGCTACATACATTATACGAGTAACATAATCTCAAATGAGGCAACTTAAATAAACATCTCAGGGTATTGTCAAGCACACAGAAGAAATGTATTTAACTGTAGTCTGCTGTTGCCCTAAAAAAATATGTTTCCCTTACCTGATGAGTAGGTCACTGTCAGAGAAACTCCTGAGTCTCATCCTGACTCTCTCTGGACAAAGTGCACAGGAGTTGAGAGTGGGAATAATTTTTCTCCCCCAGGGCTATCCATGCTCTGCCTGGTCCCAAACATAGTGGCCCATAATCTGCTAGGATGTTCCAGTATATCTTTTGTTATGCATATTACTTAGTTAAGGCCAATATATTGTATTTATGTGACAAGTCATTTATATTCCCCAAAGGAATTTAAAGATGTAAATCTTTGTGTAAGCAGTAGTTCCACTGGGTTTTAAAACAGTGCTAGAGCAAGGATTGTAGCCATTCAGAAATAGCACTTCTATGAGAATTTGTTGATGGTCAAGAACCCTTGCCGCAAAAAAATGCACACCTGCCCCAAATAGACTGTACAATTTTTTAGGATGAGTTCCTGGACCCTCACAGCACAGCCTGTACATTTTTTAGGATGAGTTCCTGGACCCACAATCCTCAAGAATTTTCCAGCCATTTGCTTGCTACTATTGACCCCAAATGGCTGGAAAATTCTTTGTTGTGGGTCTGTCCTGTGCACTGCAGCATATTCAACAGCATCCCCGGTCTCTATCCAGTTGACACAAGAAGCAACCGTCCTCCTCATTTGTGACAACCATAAACCTCTTCAGACATTGAGACCTTGCTCCTCCCCAGTTGAGAACCACTAAGCTAGAGACACCACACAAAGCTTTATAAAATCATCTCCCAAGTGGAAGTAAGTCCTCTCATGCTCTCAGTGTGACCAGAAAGTCTAGGTTCACAAGCAGAACAAGAGTCCACATTTGTGTGACATTTTCACATAATATACCCAGTGAAGTAAGTGGTCACAAATCTCATAAGTAGTGTCTTAGTTCATTGTGCTGCTATAATGAAACACCTGAGACTGGGTGGCTTATAAAGAAGAAAAAGTTATTGCTCACAGTTCTGGAGGCTGGGAAGTCCAAGATCAAGTTGCTGGCAGGATCAGCATCTGACAAGGGTCTTCTTGCTGCATCCTCACATGGAGAAAGGGAGAAGGGCAAAAGGAACCTAAGTTGGTTCCCTCCAGCTCTTTGATAAGGCACTAATCCATTCACTTCCCAAAAGGCTCCACCTCTCAGTGCCACAACAATGGGGATTATATTTCAACATGAATTTTGGAGGGGACACACATTCAAGCCATAACAAATAGCAAATCTAATTTTAAAGTCACATCTCCTGGCTCCAAATCTGGTGTGGTCTCCAGGATGTGCAGTAAGGTGATTGGATTATAACTGGGAGAGCTGAGTTCTAGTTAGAGTTTCAGCCCTTCACCAGATGCAAGCACTTAAACTGTCTGTGACTCCCCTCTATGTCACTCAGCCATGTGGCAGGAAGGACACCTCTGCCTGTTTCACAGGAGCAGACAAGAGACTGCTGAGTGGCATCACTTTAAAGAATACCAAAGCCAGTTCAAATGTAAGGTGTTATTAAATTGAAAAGTATCCATTAGCCTATAAAAATTACATGGCCATCAGCACTCTAAAACCATCCTTATGAATAGAATCTTGAGAAATTATTACATTTGTAGAATATTAAAAACTGAAATGGCCCAGGGATTGGCTGCCACACTTGACATTAATTTCCACTGAACAATCCAGTAGAGCAGATCTATCTAAGATCAGTCATCAGGGTTCCCAAAAGAAATTACTCTAAGAAGAAATAAAGTAAGCTAACAATAGCTGACTATTACTTCTTGTCCATTTCCAATGCCTTCATTGGATTTTCAGTACAACAGTGCTGCTACTTGAATAGAATTAAAATACCCTGACATGAATTTATAATAAAGTATAGATGAGTTACATCTCACTTGTGCTTAAAAACAAAAAGCTCACATGACTCTGTAAAATGGGTTTATACCCAAGCGAACTGGTAGCAGTGGGTGTTGCCTCGTAAGACTGCTTCTTACTGAGCATGTCAACAACAGTCACACCATTAGAAAGGTAACTGGTTATTTCTTGCCAAACCCTTGGACAGGAGTCAGATGCTATCACGTCTGTTGTTAGCTTCCAGGGACAAGTGGCACACAGGCCATCAGCAGTCATCCAGGCATTGGATATCATCTTCTGGTTCTTCTTTCTAAGACTGTAGCATCTCCAGAATGATAATTGGTATCATTCTTATTCAGTTGCTATTTGGAGCCCACGAGGGTAGAAAAATTATGCTCAGCCCCAGAGGTCACTTGCTTGGCTAATTTTTCACTAATTATGTCTCAGTTGCAGTGTTTTAGGACAAAGAAAAAAATTCTTTTCAACGGTTTTGTGAAGAATAGTCAGGGGACTTGACAAAAGTGCAGGATTACTAGGACCGAAGCACTTAAACAGAGTTCAGTACGCACGCCTCATACTGAAATCAGTCAAGTAGCACCACATCTAAAATCTGATTTTGAAAAGGATAAAACCTTTTGGCGGAGGAGGAAGTACAGAAGGTGAGGACGACTGGAGTGAAGTAGGTGTGTCCCCAAGCAAGGGGCTCACTACCCAATGTGCATAGAAGCCAGTGCTACGGCACTGGCTTTTGAGAAGAAAAAAAAAAAGCTTTATTGCGAGTCAACTGGTAAGGAGACAGGAGGCAACATTTCAAACCGGCCTCCCCAAGTTAGAGTCTTGGGACAGGTTTTACCTATGCAGAAAGTAACTATGGGGATATGAACACACAATAAGGAGTGATCTGACTGGATCATGAAAAGAGGCAGTGAAGGGTCCTTGACCCTTAAGTCCACACTGCAACCAGACAGGGCACCCCTCACTTCCTAATTGGGTCCCTATTCCTCGAGCCAAGTGCTTTGGTCTCTGCCTGTTGTTCACTCTCTTGTTCCAGCTAGCTCTAACATTTCAGGCATACTTGGTTCTTCTGGGCAGGTTCAGGTTATACAACCCAGGGGTCCCCTGTACTGAAAAACAAATCATCATTTTGTTATTTTGTTATGGACAAAGTTGAACCAGATTGACCTGGTTTTGTGGCTATAGGTGGACTGGTTTAGCAGTGGCTACAAAACTTGCAAAAATAATAACAAAACCACCCAGGGTAAGACTAGATTCTGAGATTTATTGAAATGCTGCTGGAGAAAGACTAAAAAGGAATCAGTCTGTGCACTGTACAGCCAAAGTAGACCGGGCTGTTACTTAAGACTTAATGATCCAGACTTTGACACCTAACCTTCTATCAGAGTAGTGTGAATGTATTGTGAGAACCTCAGGGTCACAGCAAAGGCAAGGGACCATGGGGGTGGCAAGGAAGAGTGGAGAGTTTCCACTGAAGGGAACTGATGATCTCACCATCATTCATCCTAAAAAAGGGGGCCTGTGCTGAGGATTGGGGATAAACATTAGACCAGAAGGAAACAAAACAAAACAAAAATTCATCTCTCTAGAGCCAGGAGCGAGTCTGGTTTTTGAGCTCAGACACATTGGGTGGTGGTGAGGTAGGAGAGTGGATGGCTTAGGATAAGTTGGGGTTAGGTAGAAGTTATTCTCTCCATTGTAATTCTCTTCTGCTATTTTTGAAAGTTCGGTAAAGTCTGATAAAAAAAAAGTATGGCCTGATAAAATTATGAGAAGATGAACACTTTCACCTCCACATCTTTTGTTCTATTTACCCTCTGCCCATTAAAGCAGTGATGCCCACTGCTTCGGGGAAGGGCAGACACACCAAGAATAAAGATGTCAATTGAATGTTTGAATGTCTTTTTTTAAACTGATAACCAAGATGCTGGAAGCTGGAGATGTCTATTACAAGAGCAGAGAAGAGTCTGCGAGCACCAAAGGCTGGGGCAACTCATGGCGTAGTCAGACCATTAGGTGTGAGGAATGCATGATGACCTCTCAGCTGTGTTCCTACCCAGAAGAAAAAGTCCAAGCAACTTCTGGGAAGAAAGCTCTAGGGGGAACGTGACCAGAGCACATATGCTAGTGAGTGTCTAAGGAGGGTCCCGGCTCTCTGACATACCTGGCCAAGCTCCAGGAGAAGAGAGAATAGCCAGTGCCTGTGAGCTGAGGGGATTATGGAGGTCAAGCCTGAGAAAGTGGCTCCTTTTGAAGTCAAAGGTCATCCCCGTGGACGGCAAGTGCAGCTTAAAGAGACAACAGCGTGGGGTTTTCAGCAGTGAGGAGCTGAACGTCTACCTCCTCTGTGTTCCGGGTCTCTCCCAACTCCAGAATGGTAACAGGGTATGGCAGAGTATATTACATGCTCAGAATATTTCCCTCTCATAGAAACTGCTCTTCCTCCCTGGATCCAGTGATAAGAGGACATTGGACAAAGCCACAGTGGATGAGTGAGTGAGGAATAAGCCTTCATTATTGTAAGCCACAGAGTTTAGGAGGGAGGTTTATGTTGCCTTAGAATAACCTAGAGAAAGACAGTAGTGAAGCCCATCTGAAAACTTTCCAAGCCCTCAGGAAAGACAGTGACAGAGCCATGGGCTGGAGGAAACATTGTAGTCATGGACAGGGCTAAGAGGACACAGAGTGACCTGGGTAGACATAAAGACCAAAGTGTAGTAAGAAACATGGAACTGGCCGGGCTTCGTGGCTCAGCCTGTGATCCCAGCACTTTGGAAGGCTGAGGTGAGTGGATTGCCTGAGCCTGCGGGTTCAAGACCAGTCTGGGCAACTTGGCGAGACCTCATCTCTACAATAAAAAATAAAAAATAGCCGGGCATGGTAGCGCACGTCTGTAGCTCCAGTTACTTGGAAGGTTGAGGCGGAAGGATTGCTGGAGCCCAGAAGTGCGACACTGGGGTGGCCGTGAGCGTGCGTGCCACTGCACTCCAGCCTGAGTGAAAGAGTGAGACTCCAACTCAAAAAAAGAAAAAAGAAAAGAAACATGGAACCTTCAGTGGATAAAGCACAGTAGCATTCGGGGGAAAAAAATACAAATTGCATTCATCAGCAGTATATGCAATCCTGAGCTAAGCCAGATAATGAAGAAATAGATGTTCCCTTCCCCCAATGCCTAGTTGATTCTCAGTTTACCCATGGGGAGAGGTCATGAGAAGGGAAAAAGAAAACATCCTGAACTTTTTACCCAAAATTGAGCGAGAAACACTTAGTAACGTCGTTTATATTCAACTGGCAATAACAAGTTTTCTGCCATCAGCAGAAATGGAGGCTCAAGAACTAAGTGCCGTTATAAAGTTTCATTTTTACACACTTGACTTTGTGACTATAAAATTCACATCTTCTGGTGGGTGTTGAGTTGTGGGGAATGAAATGGCCAGACCCTGTTCAATGATAATGCAGAAAAGTTGCCAAGGAGGTAGGAGGCGCCCCCCTTCCCCTCTCCCTTCTGTTAGGCAGGGTTGAAGTGGAAGATGAGTGGCCAGGTTGACCACAGTGCAAGCAGGACCCATGATGGAGGTGGCAGTGTGGTGGCAGTCCTGCGACATGTCCCCAGGGACCCCTCCCATCCCTGCAGAAACTTTGAGAGGCCAATATGTAGCAATCAAGCTGGTAGGGCTGGGGCCACCCTAATTCGGTTTACATAGAAATGGTAGCCATAATTCATCAAGGGTCTACAAAGCACCATGCTATTTGAATAGGTGGAAGGTTTGCATTTTCTCGCCGTTTACCCAAGTCTGCAAGATATTATGGCATGTTTCATTTTTCTACAACTCAATCTCCATTTCAAGCCCCATTCTGCCTAGTGGCAGAAAATGCAGTCTTAGGCAAATTACAGTTTTTCCTCTATCATTTCAGGCATAAAATTTCCTCTGGGCTTGCCTTTCCCTCTGGGATGGCATGTGACCACAGACACTCCTCCAAGTTAAACCCTCTGATACGTCCCACTGGAGCCCAGCACGGCATTTCTGTGGCAGGGACACCCCAACCAGGTGATTCTGGGATGGAGCCTTGGCTGGGCTCTCGCTACCCAGCTTCTCTGACTGATCTCCCTTTTCCAAAACTGTGTTTCCAGCTTTCCTAATACACTGCCAATATTCGTATTTCCTCTTGAGACTAACCAGACTCACTCCCTCCCAGGCCAGGGCATGTTCAGCTAGTCGGGAAGGGCCCCTAGGCAGCAGGGTGGCGCTGACAGAGCAGGTGGGCTCCTTGGGTTTCCTCATCATACTCCCTCAACCAGGGCTGTTTGTTTTGTTTTTTTCTTTAAAGCAATGAATTTGATGTATTTTTTTCATCTGTTTCTGCTCAGCCTTTATTTGGGACTAAGAGGCCTCAATATTAGCAGACCATATAAAGCATGGATGAGATAAAAGGGCATGCACTCACTTGTGGATGGGTGAGGACAAGAATGAGAGGGACAGAGAGGGAGGGAGGGAAAGAATGAATTTGGGGGCACATGTCAATCAATACTTTTCAGAATAATCCTGCCATATATCATTTAATCCCCACTAAAACCCCATAAAAGAAACATTATTACCCTAACTTTACAGAAGGGAAAACTGAGGCTCCCAGATACTAAATAACAAGCCAAAAATCGCAAAGGTGGCAGATGGTGTATCCAGGGCCCAAGCTCCCGTCTGTCAGATTCCAGAGCCTATGGATTTCCTGCCATAGCCCATGTCAGTGATTCCCTAGACCAGGACATTTTCCCTCCAGAGATATTGTCCAGAGAGTGTGTTAGCACCTCCTCCACCTCTTCCTATCACCATCGGCATCACCAGCTTGCAGGTCTCACATCCATTGGCGTGTTCACTGTTGACACCATCACAATGGCCAACCCTTGGTGTCCAGGAAGGAGCTTTGACCGCATGGGGTGGGTCAATGGGGTCTAGCATACAGCAATCAGATGGTCTTCTGTGCTTCGTGCCTATAGCCAACCCTGTAGGCATATCTTGCAAGGCCCGTATATCAGTGACCAGAACCACGCACCCATTTGATAGCCAGAACAATGTCATAGCTCCTATAAGCGGCTGGTGGCACACAAAGAGATATGACCAAACTTGGCAGCCATTTATTGTTTAATCTACCCATTTGGCAACATTTTCTCCTGCAAGAGCAAAAAGACCATCTTAGGTGTGTGTTCAAGTCGCTGACACTGAGAGAAATCGTCCCTGTGAAAGCTCTGGGGCGCCCTGAGATTCCACCCATCTGGAGCAAAAGCACCACATTTGCAGATGCCTGCGGTTCGCCTAATTACATTTTCACAAACCCTTGGAAACCATTGAGTGCTTCAGCTGCACCACGCGTGTGGCCTAATGAGGTTTCTGAACCCCATATTATGAAATTGTCACAGGTTATTTATCAGAAAGCAGCTGCCTCATGAACATAGCAGACTTAAAATTTGGGGTACCTACATTTTAATGACAATTCTTTGTAATTATAAAAACACTACATGACGTCAATTCCACGCCACAAGTATTTTCAGAGCATTTATTTCAAACACACCTGAGCTTCCAGGGTTTTTTGGCTGTCATTCCTCTGAGCATCCCGTTACCCTCACCCTTCAATCTGAGAAAGAAATAATGATTTCCTAATAAACAATAGAGATCTTGAAATGAATCGGTCAATATTGATTTCCTTTCCCTGTAGCTGTATTAACTACTGTATACCCTACCGCTTATCCTTTTCACAAATTGTCTTATTTTTATACTAGCCTTTGCATTGATTCTTTTAAAGTGTTTAATGTAAGTCCCACCTTTGCCTGGTTATTACAGGATTGATGATCTCATGAGTGGATTATTCTTGCCCTTTCCTGGTAGGTAATTTCCCCTCCTGTATTTCTCTTTCTGGCTCCTTGCTTTGTAATCCCGCTGTTGCTAATTATGAATTCTCTACACCAACTGGAGCATAACCACAGCCCTTTCAGTTCATTCTCAGATCTAATAACACCCCTCTTGCCAAGGCAGCCTCTAGTCACCTGGAGTCACCAGGCCTCAGAGCCTGTGGACCCAGCCTCAGTAGGTGTTAGGACCGCTCACCTGTAGCAAAGGGGCTTGGGAAGCAACTTCTACCGCACTTTGTTCTAAGGCCAAATCGCCTGGGGGTTCGTGAACTCTCATCATTTACAAAGCCCAGTACACAGAGCTTCTCAGTGTTTGGGGGAGGAATATCTGATTGTCCAAATTCATTTTCTGTCCTGACCTGGGAAGAACCAAGCCTGTATACTGGAAAATAATGAAATTAATTTGTTATATATGTCCACCATACAGAAATTGGAAAATGCAGAAAAACAAACACATATACAAAGCATTTATAATGACATGACCCAGTGATAACCCCAGGTTTTAATCCCTGTATGGAGATGTCTATGTATATTTTATGAAAAGGGATCATCTCATAATACTATTTTATTAACTGATTTTTAAAATTAACAATATATTAATCATCTAGCATTTTTCACATGGCATGAAGCATTATGCCATTTGCACTGCTAAGTAGTATATCATATGACTGTATCATTATATACTTAATCAATCTAACACTGCCACTTTAGGATAATTTTTGCTTTGTTTTGTTTTTTACTACAAATGATGTGTAACATAAAAAGATTTCCAAGGATATTTGTGCACATCTAATTATTTCCTTATGGCAAATTTCAAGAATTGGAATTACTGCATCAATAAGTAAATTTTAAAGTGAGGGCTCCTTTGAAAAAGGAATGCTTTGGCTGGGCTCGGTGGCTCAGCCTGTAATCCCAGCATTTTGGGAGGCCAAGGCGAGTGGATCCCACAGGTTCAAGACCAGCCCAGGTAACTTGGTGAGAACTTGTCTCTCCAAAAAAAAAAAAAGAAAGAAAGAAAAGAAAAAGGAACACTTCTACACTGCTGGTGGGAATGCAAACTAGTACAACCTCTTTGGAAAACAGACAGTGTGGTGATTTCTGAAAGAAAATGACCCAGCTTCCACATGACCCAGCAAATCCCCTATTGGGAATATACCCGGAGGAACTCAAATCATTCTACAAAAAAGATACCTGCACACGTATGTTTGTTGCAGCTCTATTCACAATAGCAATAACATGGAAACAACCATGCTGCCCACTGACGCTGGACTGGATTTTTTTAAATGTGGTACATATGCACAATGGAATATTATGCAGCCATAAAGAAGGACAAACATTTGGACTTCGCAGCAACTTGGATGGACTTAGAGTCAATCATACTCAGTGATCTATCACAGAAACAAAGAACAGAATACCATATGTTCTCACTCATAAACGGACCTTGAACAATTATTATAGTACTATAAGAAAGGAATTGACAGTAGTGGGAAGCTGGGGGGGGCGGGGTTGGGATTGGCAGTTGAGGGAAACTACTAGGGGAGGAAGGGGTATACCTCATCAACAAGATACCTGAATAATCAACGTTTGTATACCTAACCCTGAATTGTACCCCACATCTTTATAATAAAAGAAAGAAAGAAAGAAAGAAAGAAAGAAAGAAAATAAGTGAGGGCTCCTTCTTGACCTGGTTTTCCCAGTTCTGCTTCCCATGATAGGACCAGATTCTCCTAGTCCTGTGTTTGTCAGTGCCCATATCCAGACCACCTTGAGCATGATTCCACAGAAGTGCCTTTTGAAATGCAGATACCTGGTCAACTCACACCCATCTCTGGAGCTGCAACTGACAAGTCTGCATAGCTAACTCTCTCCACAGGCAACGATCAGGAACAGAAAAGTTCACGAACCACCCTCCAGTTCCCCATGGCCAATAACCCTGTTGAATTAAACATGTATCTGGGGTTTAATGTCAGATATGGTAAGACAGCAGACACAGAAATGGTTGCTATGAAGGAGAAAGCTTATACTTACAGATCACTAAAAACAGGAAGCACTGTAGTCCTCACTGAAACAGCTTTTTCTAGTTCAACAGGATCAGAGTTCCTAAGTTGTAGTTACTGGGGGTTGCACCACTAGCCTGAGATCCATGAGGTGGCTGAGGACACAATGGCGTCTGGAGAGTGGAACACAGTGGCATCCGAGAACTTGGGAGGCCAACGGCCATGGAGCCCAAGGAGTGTTACTGCTCTCTCAATTCGGCAGGCTGGCAAGCCAAGCCCCCGAGAAGTGTTTACAGCTCTTCTAGTTCAGCAGGTTTCAAGTTCTTGCCTCAAGTCCAAGAAGGATAAGGAATGTGGATAGTTAGTCAGAGTTTATTAGAAGATAGGCAAGCTCTCCCAGAGAGAGGGGACCTGAAAGTGGGTTGCCCAAAATCTGGCTGAGGTCAGGGGTTTATATAGGCTTGACTGGTTGATAGGGCAGGTTTGAAAAATGCACCAATCAGAAAGAAGTATGCAAAAGAGGACGTCTGCAGACCAGGGAATAGGTGTTCTCACTCCAGTCTGTGGGGCTTTCCACAAGTTTTTATTTTTTTACTGGGGACTGCCCTAAGGAGATTTTTTCTTCTCTCCTCTCTCATCACCATGTAGGGCCACATGGGGAAGGACTAGGGTTGGAAATGAGCCAGAAGAGGAAGAGGACATGGCATGAAATAGGTGAGACAAGGTCGGTACACTGAATGAGTTTAGGATTGAATAGTTTAAATAATTTGGGCAGGCTCAGTGCTATAGCAGTGGTCCTTAGTAGTCTGGTGTCTGGTTCTAGGGTGAGTTAGGGTAGGGGAATATTGGTTTGGTGTAGGAGAGTTTGATGGAGGAAATGGCTGGCGGTGTGGGATATGGATTGGTTGGTTTGTTTATCAAAGGCATGCTCAGAGGACTGTTGTTTGCTATCTCTAGGAATTAGCTATTCATGCCAGGGGCAGCACCAAGACCCCAAATGCCAGAGTGTCAAGAGCATAGAAAATAAGAAAGTGTGGTTTAACACACGATCCACACTAGCCTCAGCTTAAAAATCTCAGGGCTGCTATGCCATTTCTCATTTTGATGACAGTCTCCTTTGGAAATAGGTATTTACTAGTATGAATTAGAATTTTGCCAGCCTTTCCAGACTGATTAGAGCTCCTGTCTCCCAGAATTCCTAGCAGTTAGCACTAGACTTAGCTGCTAGTAACACCCTCTTGAAGCCTCCTGACACCCAGACGAGTCCCTAACTAAGCCAGCTTCCAGCTTAGACAAAAACACCTTTGACTGCTGAATTTGCCTCTGCATCGGTTTACCCAACACCAGGCACAAGTAAGCTAAAACATCCAAGATCAAAACGAGTGTGCCTACTTATAGTGCCCTCTATTGATAGGTCTACTGGGAGAGAGACTGAAATGTTAGGCAAGATTATACTTATGAATTAGCTGTGGATTTCAAATATCTCTTCATTAGTATGGAATCAAAAATTGCTTCTAATTACAAGATGTTTTTAAAAAGAAGGGTGAAAAAGAGCTTTTACCACAACTCTTGTTATTTCTGTTTTGCGTGAAAAATCTAAAATTGGACCAAAAAGAAATAGAACTATAGGCTTGACAGTTCTTCTTGTGCTTGGATTACTAAATATTATTATTTCTATTCATAGTTTACATTGCTGCTGATAGAGCTGTTATTACTGGAAACAAAAACACAACAAAAACCCTTTGAAATCTTCAGCAAATTCTCTCAATAGGTAGGCATCTTCCTATCTCATCTCGGTTCTTTCCTAAGAGGTCAGCTAATGACCTTTTAAAGTCATTGATATTGAAATTCTCTATTTCTTTAATGGTTAGTTACTTGCCAAGAAGTGTCCCATCTTTTCTTGAGCATATCAGGAAAAATGTTCTTCTCTAGTGTTGAGGCGGCAACTGTTCTCTGTAGTTGGAAATTGCCCCACTGGGGAGGTGGAGACACCTTCCCCTTCATCAGCAGCCCTTGCCTTTTATCCTTCTGTTCGTGGGCTCTGTTTGTTTCCTCATCACCTGACTCCCCTCTCGTCTGTGTGTGGGAACTCAAAGTTCCCTGTGTAATCAGCCTGCAACCTCTGTGCCCTTCCTAAGCATGGCAGCTCTAGGACTGGGAGAGACATCAGTCCCACAGCTCTGGGAAGGATGCTCTCATTAGCCTTCTTGGAGCTGGAGATCTCAAAAACCTGCCCTTTCACAGAGAGGCAACAGGTGACCAGGTCTCCTGTGGCGCCTTTATAGAGCTCTTTCTCACTGTTCACTGAGGTCTCATTGCGTGCCAGGATGTCCTAGCATTTCGTTGATGTACACCACACAGGCACAGGTTTCCTTCCCAAGGGCCTAGAAATCTATTGCTTGTTCTGGCCTGCAGGCCAGGCTCTGGGCTGGAACCATCCCTGTGACTCCCTTCCTGTCCCTGCATGTAAATCAGGGCATCCAGGGAGCAGCAGAGACCATTTTAAGCAGCCTCTGGAAGCTGGATTTGATGTAGCAATGTCCTCGTCAGAGATCAGCTTCTCCTATCCCTTTGTACCCGGGTGAAAAATTCTGAGAACAGCAGTCCCAAGAAAGCTTTCTTTCTCCCTGGCCCTGCCAAAATCCCCCTGGATCGCAGTGTTTCTTCTGCGGCCTGAAGCAGCACACTGGGGCCGCCCCTGCCGGCACTCTGCTCCTTTGATGGCCACATGAATGTAGATTCCTGTCTATTTCAGCTGCGCTCTCTCTAAAGACTTTTCTGAAATGTTAAATGCTGAACTCTAGCCAGCATGATGCCGTTTCATTTTGCTTCATCCCAGACCCAAAACACTAAAGCTCCTAAAAAGACATTCAGTCTGTATTTTAGAAAGGAGAGGAAAAAACACAAGTTTTAGAACACTTTGCAGGAGAGAAAGTTAGATCTTTGAAAGTCAGTTTGGACTCGTGTTTAGAATGGGTTGAAAGGTAACATAAACTGGACTCAACTACAGAAAATTTATCAAAAAAATCTGACATGCCATTATTCAGTTTCTAAAATGGCCTGGATTGGGCTTTTATTAAGATTGTCCCCCACTTAAAAATGTGTCTGGTTACGCCCAAAGGAAAAAAAGTGAAAGCAGGGTCACATCTCTATCCGAGGGTCACATCTCTTTCTTTAAGATCGTCTTCATACTTGGCCCAAAGCTTGGGCCAATGAGAGCTGTTAGTTCCACAGTAAGAAATGCCCCACACAGGATTCAGTTGTAAATAAGTCATCAGTCTCTCACGTGGTCAGAAGGGGGTGCCCTCCCAAATTTGTAGAAGGCTTGTTTCTCTGTCTCTGAACGAATCAATATGCTCAGAGAAATCTCTGGTGCTCATCTGCAGCATGTATGGAAACACATGCACACAGATGCAGAACAGATTTTATCCAAACAGATTGTGACAAAACTACAGGATATCTAGGGGACCATGTATGGGAAGAAAGGGAATAGGATGCCCTTCATGGGCGGGAGGTTTGCTGTAACATTTTGTTTCCTATTCTATGGTTTGGGAAAAAGAGTAGGCAAAATTTAGATTACAAGAGGAAGCCTTCTTTGGAGCTCACTTGTTTATAGCCTTGTATTGCAGAATAGCTTTTTATTTGCTTGGGGAGAACCAAAGGCTTGAAAACTTGGCTTTTGCAGGCACCTTTCAAAAGGAGGGATTTTTCAGCTTCTTTAGTGTCTTCAGCTTCTAAGGTTTGAAAGGCACGATGTCATCTTCACTACCCAACCCAGCTGAATCCTTTTTGGTTTAAAACCTTATTACTTTCTTTTCTGTTTGAACTCTTGCTAAGGAGTGCTCTCCTGAGTAATTTATAACTACTAGAATGTTCATATCCATGTATCCAGGAAGTAGAGAAGGGATTTGCATTTTTTTTAGAATTTTTCTTTTTATTATAAAGATGTGGGGTACAAACGTTGATTTTGCAGGTACCCTTGTTGATGAGGTGTGCCCCTCCCTCTCCTAGCAGTTTCCCTTAACTGCCAATCCCACCCCACCTCCTCTGACAGTTTCCCACTACTGCCAATCCCTTTCTTACAGTATTATGATAATTGTTCAGGGACTTGCATTTTGGACAAAGGTTTGAATACAAAACCAAAAACATATTTTCTAAAACTATGTGGTTGTGATGATCTACATTATTGTAGCAAATTCCAAATTTTCTTTCTTTTTCCATCTATAATACTAATAATAAGTGTCTTGGATAATAGTCTTTTATAGAATTTGTTTACATTTTTACATTAGATAAAATGGGTGAGACACTTTTTGTCAGAGGCAAGGCATGTGGCTAACTCCATTTGCCTTTCCCAAGGCAGGGGGGTGAAGTGCATCACTGCCACTTGGGGAATCACCGGACTTCATGTTCTGTGGCAACCCTTGAGCAGAGGTTGCTCCAGCTAGGACAACTTACAGTGTGCCCAGTTAGGAATTTGCACTCACATGCTGAGCTCGGAAGTAAACACTCGCTGTCGAGAATGGCGGCTTTGCTTGGCTGAGTACTGAGATCTCATCCAGCTGGAGGCTAGGGCTCAGATGTGATCAATGTACAGTTTTCAGCAATGGTTAAAGAGTTTTAGAACATTCAGTAATGAACAGGACAGACGATTTCTTTTCAAAATTCTTCATATCCCATCCCTCTTTCGTGTTTCCTGATTCAATCTAAATTTGGAATGGTATAAAGACAAAGGGGGAAAAGAAAGAGAGTATGTCTAATACATGGATTGTATTTTGACAGTTAATTCTCCACAGATATCAGGGCTGTCTGTCTGGCTGCTACCTGGCTTCATTTTACAATACTCTCTGAAGAGTTATTCACCAGGAGGCTCATTTTTAAAGACAAAATAGAGTGTCTTCTTACATCGGAAGGAGGAAATGCTTGTCTCTCCAAGTTGCTTTCTATATGGGCAAAGTAGCTACATCCAGTGTTTGAAGTACCAGACAGGATTAGGAAATTAATCACTTTTTATCCATACAAGAGAGAATGTGATTGTGACCAGCTTCACAATGCTTAATTTTCAGCAGTTTAAATGGAACCTAAATTACATGCGATAAATCAGTGACACCTTTGATTCATTATAGATAATCAAGAGGAACCTCTCCTATTTATCGGTGCCAACAGATTCACAGCAAACACCACTATCCATCAGAAGAAGGGAATGACCATGGGTGGGGGTGGGGACGGCTTCAGGGAATGGGTCACTGCCACCATATGCTGAGTGCTCCTGGGTGCCAGGCACTACTCTATTATCATCTCACAACAGCCCAGCATGATGGATATTATAATTCTCCACAGTGCAAACTGGAGGCAGAAGGACTGCATTTAAGGCAGTGTGTCTTGGAAAGTAAGTGACCTTCTTTGTGCCTCCATGCCCCAACTGTAAATGACAGGGATAATAATGCATCCCAGACTTTAATAAATCCTATCTCACTTAGCATAGGGCCTGGTTCACAGTCTGCTCTCAGAATAAGTTAGTTGTCATCTCTATAGGAAGGGAAACTGAGGTTTAGAGAGATTAACTTGCTAAGAACTACTCAGGCAGCAGATAGCCGAGTTCAGATCGGAAGCCCAGTCTTTCTGACCTTAAGGCCAGTGCTCTGAATTGCTGTGACCTTTCCCCATTTTTCCTTGGTCATTCACACTGCTGTTCTCAGGACAAAGCACACGATGGAAACCCGTGGAGACATAGTCCAGAGGTTTTGTTTTGGAGGGTTGGTGGAATTTGTTGATTTGGAGTTGGATTTTTTTTTCCAAAAGATGCTCTAAATTATTATGGGTGGAGTTGCACTGACTTTTCTACATAGAAATCTTGGTTTGGTTTTGTTCTGTTTGTTTAGATCAGTGACAAATAGTAAGCCATTGCCTTGACCAGGCCTCAGTGCTTGATGAGAACAGATGGTGCCCTGCATTGGAAATTCCATGGAGAAGTTGACCCAAGTGGACAGTTCTCTGGGGATGAGATTGGAACCTGGGAGCAGTCCCACCCTTTCCCACTATCTGCCAAAACCTGCCCTTTGTGCCTCCTGGCCTTGACCAGAAGCTCCAATCACAGAAAAGGAAGTTCTCCAAGACGACCATTACAAGGCCTTTGACAATGAGAGAAGTATTCCCGTGACTTCCCCTTGTGGGTCAGTCTCAGTGGTTTACTTATTCAGCAAGTATTTACTGGGCTCTTAAATGACAAGCCTGATGCTAAGTTCTGAAAAAGGATATGATAAAGGTGAAAAGAAAACACGAATTCAATTCAATATACCCACATTAAGCACCTGCTCTGCTCAGAGCAATATGCTAAAGACAGATGCCTTGAAGCCAGTGAACCCTTGAGGAACTCACATTAACATGTTGGAGGAACTATGACCTGGAAGCAGGGCTAAGTCCTATGAGAAATACTTTTCCAAAATTCTATATGAATTTGTAGGAGGAAGAAATGATTTCTCTTTTTTTTTAGTTGGAATCTCAGTCTGTCACCCAGGCCGGAGTGCAGTGGCACACTCACGGCCACCCCAGCATTGATCTGCTGGGCTCCAGTGATCCTTCTGCCTAAGCCTTCCGAGTAGCCGGAACTACAGGCACACGCTACCATGCCCAGCTAATTTTTTATTTATTGTAGAAATGAGGTCTTGCCAAGCTGCCTGGGCTGGTCTCGAACTCTAAGGCTCAGGCAATCCACTTGCCTCGGCCTCTCAGAGTGCTGGGATTACAGGTTGAGCCATCGAGTCTGGCCAAGAGATGGTTTCTGATTGGAGCGATAATAGGGAAGAATAAGTGAGAATATAGTAGGTTCTAGGAGGAAGTAAGGCATGAGCTAGGCCACACAGATTCAACCAGCTAAGGGTGAGATTGAAGGTACTTAAGAGACAACATAGGCCCCAGGCAATAGGACAGTACAAACATTGGCCAGACATAAGCAATGCACATCTCCATTCTGCTTTTGATCAGCCAATGTGTTGAACACCTACTGTGTGACAGACACTCTTAGTTACTCAGAAGACAACACTAAACGACACGTGTTCCTTGCCTTTAAGAAGTTTCTTAAAACATAATTAGGCTGGGTACGGTGGCTCACACCTGTAATCTCAGCACTTTGGGAGGCCAAGCCTGGAGGAGTGCTTGAGGCTAGGAGTTCGAGACCAGCCTGGACAACATAGCAAGACCTCATTATCACAAAACATTTTTTTTAAAAATTGCCAGTTGTGGTGGTGCATGCCTGCAGTTCCAGCTACTTGGGAGGCTGAGGCAAAAGAATAACACAAACCCAGGAGTTTGAGGCTGTGGTGAGCTATGATTATGCCACTGCACTCTAGCCTGGATGCCAGAGTGAGACCCTATCTCTCAAAACAAACAAACAAGCCGGGCTCGGTGGCTCAGCCTGTAATCCTGCACCTTGGGAGGCTGAGGTGAGTGGATTGCCTGAGCCCGCGGGTTCGAGACCCGCCTGGGCAGGCGAGACCTCATCTCTACAAATAAATCAAAAAATTAGCCGGGTGTGGTAGCGCGCACCTGTAGTTCCGGCTACTCGGAAGGCTGAGGCGGAAGGATCGCCGGAGCCCAGAAGGTCGAGGCTGCGGTGGCCGGAAGCGGCCACTGCACTCCAGTCTGGGCGACGGAGCAAGACTCCAACTCAAAAAAAAAAAAAAAAAAAAAAAAACAAATAAACAATAATCAGAGTTAACATTGACAGAGTGTTGAAGAATCAAGTACTGTTTAACCACTGCTGTCCAGTAGAAATATAAAGTAAGTCACATGTAACTTTCAATTTTCTAATAGGCATATTAAATAAGAAGTAACAGGTGGAATTAATTTTAATAATCTATTTTATTTAATCCAATTTATCCAAAACATCACTCAGCATAAATCTTTGAAATCTAGGAAATCTAGTCTGTATTTCAGGCTTATAGCCCATCTTGATTCAGACAAGTCTCATTTCAAGTGCTCAATAGCCACTGTCTGACAATGGCTATGGTGTCAGACACTGCAGACCTTCAACCTTTTACAAACACAAATTCATGTTATCTTAATTTGTCTGTTAAATTGGGTTTAGAGGAATCAAGTAACTTGCCAAAGTTCACACAGCAAATATATGGAGAAGCTGATGAAACAGAATCCTACTCTCCAGATCCTGTGTCCAGACCAATGCTAAGACAAGGCGATTTCAGTTAAGTGTGATGCCTGCAAATACAGCCCTTAAAAGGGACATACCTGTAAGCAGCCCATTTTAGTCTGTTTAGTAATGTCTAGTTCTTGCCTAGCGGATAAGATCTAGAGTAAGTTCCACTTCTCTGCTCACTCGTAAGGTGGCCTGATCCTTCAGACACTGTAGCCAAACACAAAGCAGTGCATGCCAGTCATTCATGCGTCCCAGACCTGCGTTTCCGTGGGAGTTTCGCCCTGCCCCACTACCGGCCTGCTGCAGCCAGGGCACCTGCAACAAGAGCGGCCTTGGTAGGCTGTTTCTCTTTCCCAACCCACCACTTCTATCCCTCCTCCTTCAACTGCTAAACACAGTCTCCCTCCCAGGATTCAGAAACAGGAGAGGGGGTCGGAAGAAGTAAAGGAATCAAAGTGGTCTTACCTTACCTGTTGCCTACTGGGGCGAGCCCACATGGTTGCTGTTTGGGCATGGCAGGTATGGAAGCTCACTCTCTTTCATGAGGCATTTTCATGGGTTCTTCAGAGCACCTCCCCTCTTGCATTGTCGGGAGAAAGCACCCATCTCTCACCTGCGTGTAGCCAGAGTTGAGCACTCCAGGTACCTTCAGCTTCTCCCTGTAGGACTGACATCCCCTCCCCCAGGAAGCATTCTGGACGTGTTCTGAGACAGACAGTGCTAGGGGAGTGGGCCCGTTCTTCCTTCCTCTTTCTCTCTCTCTCTGTCTTTCGCCCTGGCTCCTGCCCCCACAGCTAATTCAAGGGAAACCCTCATGCGCCTCCAGCCCTGACAGAGTATGGACTTGCGGGCCCCATGAGGACATTGCTAACACAGTCACTCTCCTGGATCTGCCAGCCACAGCCTCTTGTCCTTGAGGGTTTTCAGGCCTGAGTCAGATGCCAGTTGACTGTGCACTTGAGTTCCATGGGCACACATTGAGTTCTCTAGAGTTTCAGCGCAGCATGTTCCTCTGGGTTTGAAGTGAGGAGTGAGCACCTATGTCCTCTCCAAAGGGGTGCAGGAAGACTCATGGCACACCACCAACTCTCAAAAGACAATCCCTCTCCAAAGTTCAGTTCTTGGTTATTTTTACTCCAAACCTTTTACATCCTCAAGAAGGTATGGTACGTTCAAGGGCTGCAAAACCAGTTCCCAGCCAACTCTTTACACATTAGGCTGCAGTGATACCAACATACAGGCAGTTTACCAAACCATTCATAAGTGGACAGTAAACATTTACCATAATACTATAAGAAAGGGACTGGCAGTAGCGGGATACTGCTGGTGGAGAGATGGGGGACACACAACATCAGTAAGTGTACCTGATCTCAAATCAGGCAAAATGGGGACGAAAAGGAGGCCCAAACTTTACCTGTACAATGCCCACTTGTATACCTAATCTTGTTTGTACCCCACAACTTTAAAATAAAATATAAAAAAGAAAAAGAAATCTTAATTGTTTGAAAGGATAAAAAAATAAATAAAATGGCTACTCAGTTTTCATATTTAAATTGAGATGACTTGTATCTATTTCTCCTTCCCTTGTGAAGGAATTGAAATCCACAAGGAACCTTCATGAACCCTGACTAATTTTGAATTAGACTGAAGCAAAAATGTGTAAATGTTACAATAGGTAATTTCCCAATATAATCTGTTGAACGATGGCTGTAAAATTGCTGATAAAGGGAATTTAAAAAATAATTGTGATCTAATTTACTTTTTGTTTAGAAAGCAAAATGTAATCACTGAGATCAGACTATAATATTGTGTTATCAAAGTCAGATGTCAGAGCATTGTCATTTTGTCTTTTTATGGAGTATGATGATGACCAACCAAGAATAGGTTCAATAACTTTTTTGTAAGACTGACAGCCAGTTGATCTTTCTGTTGAGTTTGTTTGATTTGCCTCAGTTTATGAGATTACCATAATGGCACATTAGTTTTTCTTTTTTTTTTTTATTATTTTATTTTATTATGTTATTGTGGGGTACAGTTAGGGGTTAGGCATACACAAATATTTCGTTCAGGTACCCTTGTTGATAAGAGGTGTCTCCCCATCTCCAGATAGATACCCACCACCATTAATCCCATCCCCCTCACC
>CAUYQG010153414.1:0-24468 GCA_963574415.1 Tarsius wallacei
TTGAGGGTTTTTATCAAGAAGGGATGCTGAATTTTATCAAAAGCTTTTTCTGCATCTAATGAGATAATCACGTGGTTCTTGTTTTTACATCTGTTGATGTATTTAATTACATTTATGGTCTTGCGAATGTTGAACCAGTCCTGCATCCTGGGGATGAAGCCAACTTGGTCATGGTGGATGATCTTTGAGATGTGCTTTTGGATCTGATTTGCTAAAATTTTGTTGAGGATTTTTGCATCTATGTTCATAAGGCATTTTGGCCTGTAGTTCTCTTCCTTGTTGCATCTTTACCCAGTTTGGGTATCAGTGTAATGTTAGCTTCATAAAATGATTTGGGGAGAATTCCGTCTTTTTCAATTGCTTGAAATACTTTCAATAGGATTGATATCAGCTCTTCCTTGTATGTTTTGTAGAATTCCACTGGAAAGCCATGTGGTCCAGGCCTTTTTTTTTTTTTGTAGGTAGTTTTCGTATGACAGAGTCAATTTCCTGGGTTGTTATTGGTCTATTCAATGTCTCAAGGTCTTGTTTTAACTTGGATAGGTTGTGTGATGTTAGAAAGTCTCCATTTCATCTAGGTTATCAAGTTTATTTTCATATAGGTGTACATAGTCATGTCTGATAATCTTTTGTATTTCTTCAGGGTCAGTTGTGATTTGATCTTTTATATTTCTGATTGTATTTATTTGGGCTCTTTCTCTTTTTTCCTTGGCCAATCCGGCTAGGGGCCCATCAATTTTGTTAATTCTTTCAAAGAACCAGCTTTTTGTTTTGTTGATGTTTTCTATGATATTTTTGTCTCCTATGTCCTGTATTTGTGCTCTTATTTTTGTGATTTGGATTCTTCTGCTAAAGTTGGGGTTTTGGTGGTCTTTTCTTTCCAGCTCCCTTAGGTGGTTTGCTAGGCCCTCTACTTGTGATCTTTCAATTTTCTTGATGTGTGCTCGTGAAGATATAAATTCTCCTCTTAAAAGTGATTTCATGGCATCCCAGAGGTTTCGGTAAGATGTTTCTTCATTTTCATTTGTTTCCAGGAATCTTTCAATTTCTTCTTTGGTTTCAGTGTTGACCCAGTCATTGTTCAGCATCATGCTGTTCAGTGATCATGTCTTTGCAGGTTTGGGGGAAATTTTGTTGGGGTTGATATTTATTTTTATTCCACTGTGGTCTGAAAAGGTGCATGGCAATATTTCAATCTTATGAAACTTGTTTATGTTTGATTTATGGCCAATGATGTGGTTGACCTTGGAGTATGTTCCATGTGGTGGTAAGTAGAATGTATATTCTGTGGTCTTAAGATGGAGTATTCTGTAAGTATCAATTAAGTCCATTTGATCAAGAGTCTCAATGAGGTTCTGGATGTCCTTGCTGATTTTTTGTCTTGATGATCTGTCCAAGGTTGTGAGTGGGGTATTAAAGTCCCCTGCTATGATAGTGTTAGAGTCAATCTCTTTTTTAAGTTTGCCTAGAAGCTGCTTTACAAACATTGGTGCTCCTATATTAGGTGCATATATGTTTAGGATGGATATTTCTTGTTGACGGATTGAACCTATTATCATTATATAGTGACCTTCTTTATCTTTTTTGATTTTTGATAGTTTAAAGGGTATTTTGTCTGAGATTAGGATTGCAACTCCAACTTTCTTTTGTGTTCCATTTGCCTGAAAATTTGTTTCCCATTCTCTTGCTTTGAGTCTGTTGAGTGTCCTTTCTGGTAAGATAAGTCTCTTGGAGACAATATATTGAGGCCTTGTGATATTTTATCCATTTTGCCATTCTGTGTCTTTTCAGTGGTGCATTTAGTCCATTCACATTCAGGCTAATTACTGAAATCTGAGGGATTATTTTTGTCATGATGTTCTTATAGAGTTGTTGTATTTGTGTGTTTGTTGTCTTTCTTTTGGTTTTTTGGGTTGGTTCATGTGTGTTTCCAATCTTTTTCTTGCGCTCTTGTGAAGAACATTGTTCTTTTTCCCTTTTCTTCTGTGTTTAATACTTTCTAAAGATTTTCTTGTAGGGTTGGTCTGGAGGCAGCATAACTTCTTAGGGATTGGATGTCTGGAAGAAATTTTAATTCTCCCTCACTGATGAAGCTTAGTTTGGTTGGCTAGGTTATGCTTGGTTGAAATTGTTTATCTTTGAGAACTTTGAATATTGGACTCCAAACTCTCCTAGTCTGAAGGGTTTCTGAAGATAAATCTGCTGCTATTCTGATTGGTCCCTGGGAGGTAGTCTGACCTTTTCCTCTTGCTGCTTTTAGGATTTTTTCTTTTATATCTACTTTGTTCAGGTGGATTATTATGTGCCTAGGAGTTGGTCTTCTCATTTGCTGTCTTGCTGGGGTTCTCTGAATTTCTTGTGTTTGAATTTTCAAATAATTAATGAGGTAAGGGAAGTTTTCTTGAATAATTCCTTGGAATGGTTGTTCCAGGGTGGTCTCTCTCTCTCTCTCTGCCTCAGGAAGGCCAATTACTCTTAGGTTTGTTCTCTTGAAGTAATTGCTCATCTCTTGAAGGGTCTGTTCTGTCTTTTTAAACTTCTTTTCTATGTTTTTGACAGTTTGGTTTAGTTCTATATTTTGGTCTTTGAGTTCTGAGATTCTGTCTTCTGCTTGGCTAAGTCTGCTTTCCATGCTTATTAGTTTGTTACTTATTTCAATCACAGTATTGTTTACTGCTGTTATCTCATTTATCAACTCCTTACTATTTTCCTCTAGTCTCTCCTCAATTCTTTTTATTCTCTCTATTAGTGTCTTAATGTCTGGGTTTGTAGGGGGCTCCTCATTGTTTGCATTCCGAAGTCTGTTTTCTCAATATCTGATCTCCCAGGGGTCTGTGTGAGACCTGTATTCTTCTTTTGATTTTTCTTCATTTGTGTAGATTTGCCTCCCCACTTTTTCCTTTTTATTTTTTTCTCCCTCTGTCTCTTTAAATCTGTTATTTGGGGGTGGAAAGGTTGTTTTTTGCTTCTGTTTGCTCAATCTCCTATTCTTCTTTATGTGAATCTTCTGCCTTTGTTCTATTCTGAGGCTGGACTGTATGTTGAGGGTTATACCATTTGCAGCTTTGATATTTACTTGAGGGGGGAGCTGTGATTCAAAATTTATCTGCAGATCCCAATATCCACTGATAGGTGTATGGATACACTGGATCCTGCTTCCCACTGCCTTGTAATCTGTTCATGAAGTAGGGGAATTGGTTTGCTCCCAGGAAGTAAAATGATGTAAGAAAAAGGAAAGAAATGGAACAGGGAGAGGGGGAAGCAGAAGGTGGAGACAGGAGAGTAAAAGGAAGGACAGACAGAGGTACCCACTAATAAATGAAAATAGACCTGAAGACAGATAAGAGTAAGAGAAAACAAAAATAAAAACAATCAACAAACAAACAAAAAACAGCAACAACAACAAACAAACCAGGACATATAATCATACAGACACACAAACTGACCAACCTGCTTAAGATGTACTGTTCCCTTACACAACCATGAGGTCTTAGCTCCCAAGTTGGAGGTTAGGCAGAGCTGGGTAGGTGAATCACTGCAGGTCTCTGCCTGGTCACAGGGCTCCGGCTGTTCTCTGGTCCGGCTGTAGTCAGGGGTAAGTTGGGGAAGGTGGGGTGCGAGACTGCTGGGCATTGCTGGTCAGCGTAGTGGTCAGGGTGGCTAGGGAGTGGGGTGGTGTGGCCACCAAGGGAGCCCAGAGCTCCATGGGGAAGGAGCCTTGAACCTCCCTAGGCGGTGGAGGCTTGGGGCCTGGTGGGGTGCTTCAGTCAGGGAGGAAGTCTGTAGCTCTGAGGGGTGGGCACGTAGGGACTCTTGTGGGCAGCGGCAGCTCAAGGCAGGGTTGGGCACTTCAGCCAGGGCGGGGACCTGGAGCTCCAAAGCACCTGGATAGGGGCCTGGAGTTCCAAGGTGCCTAGGTGCAGACGCTGGGGACCTCCACGGGGGTGGCGGCTCGAGGTGGGGCTGGGTGCTTCAGTCGAGGCGGAGGCCCAGAGCTTTGAGGCACGGGCACCGCGGGTGGCGGCTCAAGGAGGGGTTGGGCGCTTCAGCCCGGGTGGGGGGGAGGGGGTGGAGTTTTGAGGCATGGGCGCTGGGGGCCTGCATGGGCGACGGTGGCTTTGGGTCTGGTGGGGCACCCCAGGAAGGGATGGAGCCTGCAGCTCCGAGGGGCTGGCGCCACAGCCACCCTGGGCAACGGCGGCTTGAGATGGGGTTGGGTACTTCAGCCAGAGTGGGGACCCGGAGCTCCGAAGGGCGGATGGCGGCAGCGGCTTTGGGCCACACGCAGGGCACTTCAGCCAGGAATGGAGTTGGTATCTCTGAGGGGCGGGTGCCTAGAGCCTCCCTGGGCGATAGCTGCTTGAGATGGGCCTGGGCATCTCACCCAGGGCGGGGACCCGGAATTCCGAGGGGCGAGCACCAGCCGAGGCTTTGGGCCACGCGGGGCGCTTCAGCCAGTGATGGAGCTTGTAGTTCTGAGGGGTGAGCGTGGCGGGCCTCCACAGGCTGCCACGGCCTGAGACTGAGCTAGGCGTCCAGCCAGGGAGGGAGATCAGTGCCAGGCAGATCAGTGTAGCCAGCAAGGGAACCCAGATCTCCACAAGGCGGTATCCGAGGGCCTCCAGAGGTGGCGGCGGGCGGCTCGGGGTCGGGTGGGATGGTGTAGCCGGGAGGGAGCTGGGAACTCCACACGGCTGGGGCCTGGGGCCACCTGAGGCGGAGCAGCAGCGGCAGAGGGGCCTCAGTAGCTGGCGGTGCATGGGACCGAAGGTCTCCAGGCCTCGGACTGGTGGGCGGGGGTGCGGGGAGGAAAGCAAGAGTCTTTATAGGAACTCACTTTTAGAGAATCTCACAGTCCCACCTGTGCCATCGCCATCTTACTGGAACTCCCCTTGTGATTTTTTAAATAACATTTTATTCCTCTAACTTACACTATTTTATAAATACAGTATATAATACATATACAACAATGTGTTGACCAATTGTTGATGTTATCAATAAGGCTTCCACCCAACAGTAGGTTATTAGTAGTTAAGTTTTGAGGAAGTCGAAAGTCACACACAGATTATTTTATTGCACAGGGTCAGCACCCCAATCCCTGAGTTGTTCAAGGGTCAACTGTACTTGTTGATTGAATGACTGGCTGAATAAGTGAATGCAAGAATAAATGAACAAATCTGCAAGTTCCATAAAAGTGATTGTTGTGTTCATTACTGTAGCCTCAATTCTTAGCACTTTTTAGTACTATTTTTCTAGCACTTGTTTTGCCTAGTGTTAGAATGAATGAAGGATGGATGGGTGACTGGAAAAGCCTTAGGCTCTTAAAAGTAGGCACTACATTTTTCACCTGTAGTTACAGACTTACTGTAACTACATTAAATAAGTGAAAGTTTTAACAACTACAAATACAAACTTAGAAATCTCCCTCCATGCCCCCCTACAATATAAAGTTGTAGCTAAAAACTTTCCACTAGCAGTGAGCCTCTAGCAGAATTGCCTTCAACCATTCTAAATACAAAGCAAAGCATCTCCTGCATGCATCTATTGGGAGGAGACCAGGGAGCCAGATAGAAAAAAACAAAAAAACAAAAACAAATACCGGCAATGAAGAACTGTCTTCTTCAATCAGTACTAACAGAGATTTGTATTTATTGCTTGTTATAAAAACTTTATTACCCTTTTTACAACTCTAGCTGTCCAGTGTTTGATTTAACCCCAAAACATGCTAGTAATTTGCTGTATGGTACATACATATTTTTCAAGATCTAGAAGTAATGGCCATGGCTTTGTTGGTCTGCTTTCCTTACATGAATCAGTACCTCAGAATGAAAAGTGCAATTCATACACAAGACATGGAGGAAAGGCCTCTTGTCAGGTAAGAAAGTATGTTGTTAGATTTATTTCAGACAGCTTGCCTTGGGAACTTGCATAAGTCGAATATAAAGCATATTACAATTTTGTATTTAAAAAGTTACCATGTGCTACAGAAGTAAGCTGGAATATAGTACTTATTTAAGTAAAAATTGGGGAGATCATATAGCAGTTGGTTTTGCTGCATGATTGGAGAAGTTTGCATTAATTGAGTCTCAGGTAAACAGATTCATATAAGAAAATTTCCATCTCTCCTTTCTTCTTTCTAATCCATCCATTCATATCATGTATCTCCCTGAGGTCTGAATCCTTTGGAGATTTCACTTTGCTTTGATTTAGAAATGATATTAAAGCATATGTTTTATTAGGTGCTACTGTATGTTTGTATCCCCAAATGAAGACTAGATTTAGTATTGCTCCAGAGAAACATTAATTATTTATAATTATGGGATTTGATTCACTCTGAAAGAAGCAATTAGAGCATTTAAATATAATAGAAAAATAAGCAAAACATGGTAAGCTCTACTGAGGGTTTTGCTCCTGAATTTTATCTAAAATTGAGAAGATTCTAATAAAAACTTCCCTGTCTCAAAAAATGTTCATTTGTCCAAAACGTGATTAAATTAGCTGTGCACTCCATGAGTGTGCTGCTGCTCCATAAACCCTTTGGGGTTTAGGGAAGAGACTAATGGGAAACTATAAAGCTCTCGGAATAAACAGGAGTGTAAATCATTCATGGGCTCAGTCAGTTCTAACCCCAAGAATGTACAGGCTTGGAAAAGGATTATCCAAACAATATTTCTTTTCCAGACTGCTCTTCAGAGAAAACAGCTGGCTTGGATTAAAAGCAATGATTTCAAAAGGAACTAAATAGAAATGTTTTAAGCACCTTACCAGATTCAAGTTAGAGTGGAGAGAGGAATACATTTTACCATGTCCCTTTATTTCCTCCCCTTTTGCTTTTTTGAAGGAAAAGGACGAGGAAAAACATTACATAGATAGCTTTAGCTATTGAATTACAGGTTTTGAATCCAATAATACATGACAGATTTACAGGACTTCATTGAAAGATGAAGCTACACTTCTCTTATCCTACCTTTCTGAAATCATGGTCTCTATAGAAAAGGCATTTTAAAAAGAGTAATTTGATAAGATTATGCCAAAATATCAATTTTGTACCAAGGTAGTCTTTGTTTATTTATTACACATTGGTTCTATCTGGGAAAGTGTTGCACCAAATGACAAGCTTTTTTAAAGCCCTGGTTTGGTACCCTTTATGCAGTGAAAGACTAGAACTGCTAACCAGTAAATGAAGTTAGTGTAAACTATGGTTGTGTGAGTTTAAAACCCAGGCAAAAGTGGAGGAGGTGAAAGGTGGTAAAGCAAAACATCTGCTTGAACAAGCTGGAAAAATTTATAACAACTGACAAGGCTCAATTCCTCCACACCTTCAGATGCCTTGAGGCAATACCACAGTTATAGCTCATTGTGTTTGGAATGTAAGAAGATTATTTTTAGATGGCTTTTCAAAAGCAGGAGTAGTAATACCATATCCTTGTATTCCTGAAATCAAGAAGTAATGGAATTTCAGAATCTGGACACTGTATGTAGCTCTAGTATCTTTTTTCAGCCTGACTTCTCAGGCATTCAGTGCCACACCATTAATAGCACTTCCTCTCTTCTGCTTTCAATTAGCATGAGTTACTGGGGCTGATGTTCCTGGAAAGAGACACCTTGTTAAATTCAATGTAGCTGTAGTTGTAGCTCTTTGTAAACCTGCAAATAGGTCTGCTAAGGTTGTATGGTGATAATCTGAGATGTTTTGAAAGAAGTTTAGCTTCCTACTATGTCTGAGACTATTTAATCTGTTTAACAGAGGTTCCAGTGAATAAATTTTAAAAGGATCAAGCCATTTCCTATGTCCCTAGCAGCCAAGGACACATTCCCGTTTCATCGCTCTGCACCTAACAAAAAGAGCTTTGGGATTTGAGATTTAAGCCCTGGATTTACAGTGCACTGATGTTTGTTATACCTATTAATGACAAAGCTGTGTGATTTAATATACAAATGTAAAGCACTTAATTGCATGAACACAGTTGAAATTGTGTTTCCAAAAATATCATGGCATGTGGGTCCTTGCCTGAAAGTTAAGGAAATCTGAGAGCTCTGTTGTGATAATTGTCCTGCTCTGAATTAGCAGATAACTTTCAGCTGTTTTTGGTTTTCCTTATCTCTAACAACCAACAGCAGAAACTAGATCTATTTCATCTGTCAAATTGTTCATCAAAGACAGAAACCAAGAAAGAAAAGAAAAAAAGGGAGAGCATGTGTGCATACCTTTGCTGGAAAAAAAATCCCAGTTAAAGCTCATATCTACCTAGAAAATGGATTCTTCCTTTGAAAAAATAAATCTCAAATTCCAGGAATGCTTGACCTACAATCATCAATCTATAATTGCGAAGTCATTGTTTCTTAACTAGTGGTGCACATCAAAATTATTTATCAAACTTTTAAAACAATATCTACCCTAGTTCCATTCCTGAGTTGTGGCCCCAGTTTCTCATTGTTGTTACCTATCCACAGGTGATTTTCATTGACCCATTATTCATTTGTCTACTGAGGTTCTGTATATAGCAATTGTGATTTTTAGCAATATATGCACCTTAACATCTTGCCATTACTCTTAAATTAGATCTAATTCTGTTTGGTGACAAGTGCAACCTAGACTTAACCCCGCCAAAAACAGGTCAGCCAAAATGTTTGAGTAGAAAACTCAAGATCAGGCAAATCTGCTACGGTAAATGCCATGAAGCAGTTCAGTAATGTCAGGGCACAGAACTTCGTAGAATATGAAATCTAAGGCAGAGCTGGATCAGCACCAAGGACAGCGCCAGGAGCAAGGGACACACCCTGGCTTCCATGGTCCTTCACAGACCATTCAAAACTACTTAGGCTGACTGGCACAATTCTACAGACCTTGAATGGTGGCAAATCAAAAGTGTTTATCATATGTGGAACTTTTTAAACCAATGTGCATGTCGTTCCTCAGATACTCTAATTCTGAAGCTCTGGGGCAGATACAAGGACGAGTGTCTATTTCACATATCTCCATAAACAGATGCATTGGTTGTTCACTATTGATTAAGAAGGATTTGATTCTGTGATTCTCAAACTTGAACATGCATCATAATCACCCGGAAAACTTGCTAAACTAGGATTCCTGGGCCCTACTCCCAAAGCTTCTGATTCAGAGGCTCTGGGGTGAGACCTAAAATTTGCATTTTCAATAAGTTATGATGCTGCTAGTGTAGGAGGCACACTTTGAGAACCACTGACTGAAATTACAATGATAGGTTACTGTGGGCCCAGCTCCAAATGGAATAACCTGTCTCATTTACTGAGCTCTTTGTTAGAGAGTCAAAGGTAAAATCATATTATCATAGTAACTTTGTGATACATCTGGAAAAACTCTGAGGTCCTCAGAAACTTCAAACATTATTTAATTACTTAGCCTGATAACTCTGCCTGCTTCAGAACAGGTACAGAATAGGGACCGAACAACCCAACGATATTCTAGTAGTATGAATTCTTATCATCAGTGAGGTTTGTCAATGATTATTTTCCTTTGTTGTTCTAATATAAAAATATGGGGAGAGTCTCACCTGCTTTCCACTGTTTTTGCTTTCTTTTTTTTCACTCTCTTCACTGACCACTCCTTTTATCTCTACCCCATTCTTAGGGCTTGAATTATGTGTCCCTCCCCTCTAAAAAAATATGTTGACACCTTAACCCCTCATATGCAGGGTGTGGCCATATTTGGAAATAATGTCTTTACAGAGGTAATCAAGTTAAAATAGATCATTATGATGGATTATAATGCTTATAAAAGGGAAATGTAGATGCAGAGATAGATATACACAGAAGAAAGATGATGTGAAGATATATAGGGTGAAAAGAGTTATGACTGGGGTGATATATCTACAATTCAAAGACTACCAAGAATTGCTTGAAAATACCAGAGGCTAGAAGATACAAAGAAAGATTATCCTCTAGAAATGTCAGAGACAGCACGGTCCTATCAACACTGTGATTTCAGTCTTCTAACCTGCAATACTGTGAGACAATAAATTTCTGTTGTATTATGCCACTCAGCTTTTGATGCTTTGTTATAGCAGCCCTAAGAAACAAATACACCCATCATAAGTTAAATCAGTGAACACATAAGTATCTATGTACTTTATGCTTTATGGTTTAGAGAGCACTCATAACAGTCAATACAAATAGCTGAGTGAGGGAGATTTTGGCAGTATGCTTATTTTACAGATAAGAAACTGAAGCTTATAAAAGTTGAATAAGTTGATAAGCATTATAAGAAATAGGAGACAATGACATCTACAAGATGGCTTACTAAAAGCTCCTCATACTCATCCCCCTAACAAAGACTGAAAAAGCAACAGATAATTATATTTTGGTGAAAAGAAATCAAGGAGAACACCAGAGTACACATAAAGAATAACAGACATTTTGTAGCACACAAAAATCTAGGCTTTTTGCACAGAGAAGAAGGAAAAAACAAAAACAAAAACCATGACTTCACCACCCTATCCCCTAATTGGGACCTTCCTGGAACTAAGAGGGGCTTTTCCCAGCAGGGAAGAGGTAAACAAGAGGAACCCAGCAGCCCCCATTACTGCTGTGGTCATCTATAGTTCTTGTCACGGGAGACTTCTGCAGTCCTCATGGGTGCTAAGTTCAACTAAGGAGGGTTTCTGGAGTTTACATGACTTTAATCCCCCAGAGAAGAAGCCAGCACTATTCCCCAATACCCCGTAACTTACTGCACTGTGCCAGCTTAGACTTGGACCCACCACTGGAGTGTGTCCTGCCCCAGGGGCAAGTAATTATTGCACCTTTCCATCCCTGAGACTTTGTCACCACTGTAACACTTCCACATTGTTACCTTCCATCCCTGAGTCAAGCTGAAGCTACACTCTCTTCTATGGGGCCAAACTGCTGTGCCTCATATCTCTCCTGACACCTGGGCTAACAGAGTCACAGATCACAGCTTCATGGGCACTCTGTTTCTACCCATGCCTCAGAGTTAATCTATGCCCCAAATCCCAGAGACCATAGTAGGTTGGTGAGACCCTGAGACCAGGACCCAGGCTCCACAACTGCTCTGAGCATCTGTGCCCCTGAACCTAGTGCTGTTGTAGCTGCTTGTGGCCTGTGACAAACCCAAGCCAAGAGGATTCTCCTCAGCTATGACTCCTATTATGAGAAAAATGAGAACAAGAAGATCCCCAAAGCCCTTGCCACTGAGAATGCTAACAGCACAAGCTGCCGCTGCCACTACCACAAACTTCTGCAACTGAGGTCAACCGCCTACAGTCATTGCTGATATTTATTGCAGCTAAAGAAGTTGGTGTTAGGGTTATACCACTGCATCTACTTGGAATCAGAGCCACTGCACCCTTCCCAACTGGTACCCTATAAACTATCTGCAGGTGAAATTCTTTTCCTGCAAAAGATACACTGTAAAGTTTGCAAGAGATTACAGTTCCACCAAATGTGCAGACATCAATACAGAGGCACAAGAAACATAAGAATGCAATAAAAACAAATTTAACACAACCAAAGGAACACAATAATTCTTCAATAACTCACCCCAACTAAATGGAAATTTATGAATGGCCTGAAAAGAAATTCAAAATAATTTTATGGAAACTCAGTGAAACACAAGAGATTACAGATAAACAATTCAATAAAATCAGAAAAATCATCTATGATCTGTGATAAGTATCCCATTTAAATTGATTTTATCTTTACAAATTATATTAGTTTATTAAATTTTCACATGTAACTTGAACATACATCTATTACATATAAACAAAAACAATTAAGTTAAAACAAAACAAAACTAATCCATATCTAAGAAATTCAACAAAATGATAAGTATCATCACAAAGAACCAAAAAAAAAAAAAAAAAAAGAATTCGGTCAGTGAAATTAAAAAAAATACAATGGAGAGTTTCAATCTCAGACTAGATTAAAAACAGAAAATATCTGAACTTGAATACAGGTCTTTTGAATAAACCCAACCAAAGGAAAAAATAAAAAAGAGTAAAAAAGAGTGAAGAAAGCCTATGAAACCTATGGAGACATCATAAAGCTAACAAATATTTGCATTATGGGTTTTCTAGAGGAAGAAAAGATAAAGAAGGCACATAAAACTTATTTAATGAATATCTAAAAGTTTCAAAGTCTTGAAAGATATAGACAAATATTAAAGTATTTTAATAAATAGATAGATTGCAATACAATAATAGTGGGAGACTTAAATACTATGCTTTCAACAATGGACAGTTTAATTAGACAAAGAATAAGAGACCATTGAACTTGAATTACACTTTTAGGTTTAAAAGAGACAAACAGAACATTTCCTCTAACCGTAGTTAGACACACCTTCTTCTCAAGTGCACCCAGAACATTTTTCAAGACAGATCATATGTTAGGTCCCAAGATAAGTCTGAACAAATTGAAAAGGATTGAAATTGCATTTCTAACCACAATGTTATGAAACTAGAAATAAATAAGAAGAGGTATTAGAAAATTCACAAATATGTAGAAATTAAACAACATGTTGCTGAGTAAGTGGGTCAAAGAAGAAATTAAAGAAGAAAATTTCAAAAAAAAAACCAAAATCTCAAGACAAAACCAGAAACACAATACACTGAAACCTATGGCATGTAGTAAAAGCAATTTTATGAGATAATTTCATAGCAGTCAATGCCTCCATTAAAAAAGAAGTAATATTTCAAAATAAATATCTAAAAATTACACCCCAAGGAACTTGGGAGAAAGGACCAAACTAAACTGAAAATTAGCAAAGGAAAAAACTAATACAGATTAGAGCACAAATAAATCAAATAGAAAACAGAAGTTCATAGGAAAAAAACAATAAAAACAAGTGTTGGTTCTTTGAAAAAATAAACAAATCAACAAGTCTCTTGATAGATTAGCTAAGAAAAAAAATGTAAAAGACCCAAACACATAAAATAAGAGATGAAAGTAGAGACATTGCAAAAGATGATTTTCTCTCAAAAATCAAAGAGGTTCAAAGAAACTATTATGAACAGTCAAATGTCAACAGAGTAAATGTGTAAATTTTTATAAAAGTATAACCTACCAAGATTGAATCAGGAAAAATGAAAAGCTTGTACAGACCAATAACAAATAAATAGATTAAGGGAGTAATTTAAAACTTTTCAACAACAAAAACAAAAAGCACAGATGACTTCACAGCTGAATTCTACTAAGTATTCAAAGAAAAATTACCAGCACTTCCTAAAGTCCCCCTCCTCCTCAAAAAAGAAGACTGAAAAGAATTCTTTCAAACACATTTCATGAGGCCAGAATTACCTTCATGCCTAAGCCAAACAAAGAAAAGAAAACTACAGGTCAATATCTCTGATAAACACTGGTGCAAAAATCCTTATTAAAATATTAGTAAACCAAATTTAACAACATTTTTTAAAGATTATACATTGTGACCAAGCTGGATTTATCCTTGGCATGCAAGGCCGATTTAGAATAAACAAATCAACCAATGTGATACATCACCTTAGCAGAATAAAAGATAAAAACTACATGATCATCTTAATAAATGAAATAAAGTTCATTATCCTTTCCTGATAAAAATTTTTAAGATTTTAGATACAGACAAAAGTTCCTTGCAATAATAAAGACAATTTATAAAAATCCACAGCTAACGTCATAATAAACAGAAACAACTGAAAGCTTTTCCACTAAGATTCAACTTAAGACACAAATACCACTCTTGGCACATATATTCAGCATAGTACTAGAAGTTGTAACAAGAGCAATTAGACAAGAAAAAAATAAAAAGGATTCAAATCAAAATGGAATTAAAATTATCTCTATTTGCCAATGACATTAATCTATATACAAAAGAGTTTACACAAAAAAAAACTGTTAGAAGTAATAAAATTCTGTAAAGTTGCAGGTTAGGTTATACATTTAACATGCAAAGTTCAGTCACATTTCTATACACAAAAACTCTCACTGAGAAAAAAAAAATTAAATAGTATTTATTATTGCATTAAAAAAATACAATACTTAGAAATAAATGTAACCAATGAGGTAAAAGATTTGTACACTGAAAACTATAAAATATTGATGAAATAATATGGAGACACAATTTTTAAAAATACTGGGTTCATGGAGCAGATGATTTAATTTGTTAAAATGTTCATACAAACCCAAGCAACATACAATTTTAACACAACTCTTATCAAAATTTCAAGGGCATTCTTCTCAGAAATAGAAAAAAAAAATCTTAAGTATATATGAAACCAGAAAAAAGGCCTAAATAGCCAAAGCAATACTGAAAAAAACAAAGTTAGAGGCATCACACATCCTGATTTAAAATTATATTACAAAGCTATAGTAATCAAACTGGTGTGGTACTAATATAAAAACACAGACCAAGGAAGCAAAGTAAATATCCTAGAAACAAATCTAAACATATATGGTCAACTAATTTTTGATAAAGGAACCAAAAAGATACAATGTTGAAAAGATAGAGTTTTCAATAAAATTTGCTGGGAAAACTGAATATCCATATGCAAAATAATGAAATTGAATCCCTATTTTACTCTCTCAGTGGAAAAGCTAATTCAAAGTGCTTTTTTATTCTATTTTCTCACTCAACAAAAGCAATCAACACAGAAGACTTCTGTGACCAAATGTGTGGGGACTTATTGCTACCAACAAACAAACATGAATTTTTGCAGTAGACACCAGCTAAGTATCCTCCAATACAATTCCATTCTAATGCAATATACCTGGAGAAGGTGTCAGATTTCCACAGTATGAAGACTCAGTCCCGCAAGACTGTCCCCACTTTCAATGACAGTTGAAAGCCCCAGGTTGTTTTACCTGTCCTTGTGACTGACCAGCTATAAACTGGGGATCCCATATGCCCTTCCTTGGATTTGATTAATTTGCTAAAGCAACTCACAGAACTCAGGAAGACATTTACTTACATTTGTCAACTTATTATAAAGGATATTACAAATGCTACAAATGACAAAATGTGTAGGGCAAGATATTGGAAGGGGCACAAAACTTCCGTGCCCTCTTCAGTTACCTTCCAAGAAGTTCTACATGTTCAGTTATCCAGAAGCTTAATGAACTCTGTCCTTTAGTTATCATGGAGACTTTATTACATAACCCTGATTGATTTAACCATTGGTCATTGATGATCAATTTAACTTTCAGTTTCTTTTTTTTCCCCTGAGAGTAGGGGATGGTGGTAAAAGATCCAACCCTCTAACCTTGCCTTGGTCTTTCTGATGATCAACCCCACCCTGAAGTTACCTAGGGGCTTGCAGCCATCAGTCAATCATTAGTATTAAAAAAGATTTCACTTTGGAGCTTCTAAGATTTCTAAAAGTTGTATGCCAGGAAATGTGGCCTAAGACCAAATATGTCACTGTATCACAATATCACTGTCCACCACTGTTCTTCAAACCTAGACCCTTTACATCAAAAGGATATATAACTCATTATCTAATTATGCCACTTTACTAGAATCCCAGTCAATCTTTAATAATTAGCCCAATTTATTACATTGTATAAATATGTCTCCTAGGTTGAGACCAGTCGAGTTTGATCTTGTCAGGTTCCAAAAGGAGGAGAGCTCTTGGCAAGCATATTGCTTAAGCATTTCTGGCATCGGGTATAATTGTGCTAAGAAACAATGTTATCTGTTGCTCTGAGTCTTTTTTGAGGTATAAATGTAATATTGGATTTCCCCCATTTCATAGCCCATTTATTCATTTCTTTACTCTCAGTTACTATTTCCTTTCACTCTATAAACTTTCTTTTTACGTCTTTGAAAGGGACGTTAGAATCACCATGGTACCGATCTAGAGTGTAGGCTGCAATGCTGGTCTATCAAGTACCTCCTCTTTCATTCATTCTCATTCAGATAGGTTAGGGTTACATAAGAACAGAACTAGTGAGTTACCAGGCAATGAAACTGCATTCACTCTTGGCCCTAATTTTGCCAGATGGGTTGAAGGCACAATGCACCCTTATAACGCTTTTAGGAATTCTGACATAAGGTTTAAACCCTACAGTGTCTTGCTTAGGAATTCCTTGTTTTTAGCACTTTTACTTGCAAGCCTGGTCCTAGAACCATTGCATCAGGTAGGAAAGAAAAAATATTTTCTATTTGAGTTGATATAAAGGAGAAATTTAAAAACTTTATATTTGTTATAGTATTGTACTCCTCCCGTGGCAAGAATTACATAGTCAGACCAGCATCCTTCCTACTTTGTCTTCCTCAGATCAACCAGAGAAACGGAGGAAAATCTAGTAGGGACACTCCTTTAATCTTAAAGCTGAGTGTGAGCACACACTTGTAAAGGAGTGTAAACCAGTCCTTAATGCTTTAATCTCATACTGTTTTAGGTAATCAGTGTCTTAAATGCCAATTCCATGTCTCCATCAAATTATTACTCTAAGGAGACTATCTCTCTGTCCATTTTTGGACATTATGGGTTGTATAGTATGTTCCTTGGTCTGAAGAAATGTCAGTCGACAGTCGGAATCTACAACGTCTTTTGTTCTGGTTTTTTGTATAACACTCTAAATATCTTCCACTGGGTGAAAAAAAACAGTCCAGAATCAGGGTCTATTTCTCTCAACACCCATTTGCAGTCGTCTTTCGCCCCCAGGACTACGACATCAATCTCACTTGCCAGCTACATGCAGGGCCTTTCCACAGGGACTCTATCCCTAGTCATTGGCTGTCTCTGTCTCTACTTCTAACAAACAGAAGAGTTCTTACTGAAATTTTGTGCCTGAGAGGATACAAAGGGGACATGTCTAGATTCAGCCCGTCTCTGCACTGCTGCAGTACCTCCATATCCTCTCATTTCATGGACTCAGGTGGCCACTGCAAGGGAGTATAGAAGGACATCTGCTTGCCAAGTCTGAACCTGGAAGGGGGCTTTTCTAATGGGCATCCATATGCCATACTTTAAAGCATCCTTCAAATTTTCATAGAGCTATCATAGAGGATCGTTTTATTTTTAATGTTACTATTTTATTTGATTTTAGATTCAGGGAGTATGTGTACAAGTTTGTTAAATGAGTATATTGTGTGTGGTAAGGTTTGGTCTTCTATTGAGCCCATTACCCAATGGTAAGCATGGTACCCAAGGGGTAATTTATCAACCCTTGCCCCCTTCCATCCCTTCCCCTTTTAGGAATCCACAGTGTCTGCTGTTCCCATCCCTATGCCTGTTTGTACCCAGTGTTTAGCTCCCACTTGTAAGTGAGAACATGCGATATTCAGTTTTCTGTTTCTGTGTTAATTCGCTTAGAATATGGCCTGTAGATGTACCCACATTTCTGCAGAGGGCATGCTTTCATTATTCTTTATGGCTGTGTTGTATTCCATGGTGTATATTTACCACATTTGCTTTATCCAATCTACTATTAATGGGCAACTAAGTTCGTTCCAAGTTTTTGCTATTGTGAATAGTGCTGTGATAAACATGAGGCCAGATGTCTTTTTGGTAGAACAATTTACACTCCTTTGAATATATATCCAGTAGTGAGATTGCTGAGTCAAATGGTAAATCTATTTTTATTTCTTTGACAAATCTCCAAACTGCTTTCCACAGTGGCTGAACTAGTTGACATTCCCACCAACAGTGTATGGGTACTCCTTTTTCCTGACAATATCAGTTGTTTTTCGACTTTTTGGTCATAGCTATTCTGACTGGTGTGAGATGGTATCTTATTGTGATTTTTATTTGGATTTCTCTAATGAGTAGTGATGTTGAACATTTTTTTTATATGTTTATTGACCACTTGTATATCTTTTTTTAAAAGTGTCTATTCATGTCCTTTGCCCACTTTTTAATGGGGTTATTTTTTTCTTTCCCTATCAATTCATTTAAGTTTGTTGTACATTCTGGATACTTAGCTCTTGGTCAGATACATACTTTGCAAATATTTTCTCCCATTCTGTAGGTGTATATTTATACTCTTGATAGTTTATTTTGTTATGCAGAAGCTCTTTAGTTTAATCAGGCCCCACTTGTCAATTTTAGTTTTTGCTGTATTTGTTTTTGAGGAATTGGTCATAAATTTGTTGCCTAGGCTGATGCCCTGAAAAGTGTTTCCTAGGCCTTCTAGGATTTTTATAGTTTGGAATCTTACATTTAAGTCATTGATCTATCTTAATGTTTGTGTATGGTGAGAGGAAAGGGTCCAGTTTTATTCTTCTGCATATGGTTAGCCAGTTTTTCCAGTGCATCTGTATATAAGCACATTTATTTAACAGGGTGTCCTTTTCCAATGTTTATTTTTGTTGACTTTTTCAAAGATCAGTTGTTTTTAGGTCAACAGTTTTGTTTCTGGGTTCTCTACTCTATTCCATTCATCTATGTGTATATTTTTGTACCAGTGTTATGTATATTTTGTACCAGTATTCATCTATGTGTATATTTTTGTACCAGTATTATTAGGCTTGTAGTAAATTTTGAAGTCCAGTAATGTGATACCTCAGTTTTATTCTTTTTGCTTAGAATTGTTCTGGCTATTCAGAATCTTTTTTGATTCCATATGAGTTTGAGTACTGTTTTTTTTTCTATATCTGTGAACAATGCCACTAATAGTTTATTAGAAATTGCATTGAATCTATAGATTGTTTTGGGCAATATGACATCTTAACAATGTCAGTTCTTCCATGATCATGGAATCTTTTCCCATTTGTTAATGTCGTCATGTTGCCTTTTATTTCTTTCAGAGTATTCTATGGTTCCCATTGTAGAGATCTTTCATTCCCTTGGTTAGATTCCTAGGTTGTTTGTTTTGTAGGGGAGTTTTTTGTGTGTGTGGCCATTGTAAATGGGATTGTGTTCTTGATTTGGTTCTCAGCTTGAATGCTGCTGGTGTAGAAATGTTACTAATTTTTGAACTGAAATCACTTAACAAGTTTAGGACTATTTTGGTGGAATCTTTAGAACTTTCTAAACATAGAATAATATTGTCTGTGAACAGAGATGACTAAACTTGCTCTTTTCCTATTTGGATACCTTTAATTTCCTTCTCTTGACTAATTTCTCTGGCTAAGACTTCCAACCCTATGTTAAATGGGAGTGGTGAGAGTGAATATCCTTGTCATGCTCCAGTTATTAGGGAACAAGATGCTGCCAAATTCTGCCTGGTCAGTATGATATTGGCTATGCATTGATCATGTGGTTCTTGTTTTTAATTCTGTTTATGTGGAGGATTATGACTATTGATTTGTGTGTGTTGAATCAAACTTGCATGCTAGGAATATAGCCCATCTGATCATGATGAATAAACTTTTTGGTGTGCTGCTGAATGTGCTTAGCTAGCATTTTGTTGAGAATTTTTGCATCTTTGCTCATCAGGAATATCAGCCTGCAATTTTCTTTCCTTCTTTGTTATGTCTTTGCCAGATTTGGGTAACAGGATGATATTGACTTCATCAAATGAGTTGGGGAGGAATACCTCTCCTCAGTTGTTTGGAATAGTTTCCATAGGATTGGTATCAGCTCTTCCTTATATGTCTGGAAGAATTTGGCTGTGAATCCATCTGGCCCAGGTCTTTTTTGTAGATAGGTTTTTTTTTTTTTTTTATTACTAATTTAATTTCATGGCTTGTTATTGTTCTGTTCAAAGTTTCTTTTTGTTTCAATATTGAGAATTAATCAATTTCCTCTACATTTTCTAGTTTACATATATACAGATGTTCACAATAATCTCTGAGAATCTTGTATTTCTTTTGGATTGGTTCTAATGTCTCCTTTTTCATTTTCATATTTATTTGGATCCCCCCCCCACCCCTTTGCTCTCTTTCTCTCTCTTTGCTAATTTGGCAAGTGAACTATGAATCTTGTTTATCCTTTTAAAGAATCTGTTTTAAAAATTTGTTTTTTTATTTTAAACATGTGGAGTACAATTCAGGATTAGGTATACAAATGTTCCTTATGCAGATACCCTTGTTGCTAAGGTGTGCCATCCCCTCCCCCGGAAGGTTCTCTAACTGCAAATTCCATCCCCCCTCCCCTGGCAGTTTCTCACTATTGCCAATCCCTTTCTTATGATATTATGATAATTGTTCAAGGTCCACTTATAAGTGAGAACATATGATACTCTGTTTCTGTGATGGATCACTGAGTATGATCAACTCTAAATCCATCCAAGTTGCTGTGAAATCCGTATGTTTGTCCTTCTTTATGGTTGCTTAATATTCCGTTGTGTATGTGTACATTATTTTTTTAATCCAGTTCAGTTTCGATGGGCAGCATGGTTAGCTCCATGTTTTTGCTATTGTGAATAGAGCTGCAACAAACAAGCGTGTGCAGTTATCGTTTTGGTAGAATGATTTGAGTTCCTCCAGGTACATTCCCAATAGGGGATTGCTGGGTCATATGGAAGGACAATTTCTAGTTCTTTCTGAAATCACCACACTGTTTTCCAAAGAGTTTGCTCTAGTATGCATTACCACCAGCAGTGTAGAAGCATTCCTTTTTCTCCCCATCTTTGCCAGCATCTGCTGTTGTTTGTTTTATTAATGATGGCTATTCTTACTGAGGTTAGGTGGTATCTCAATGTAGTTTTAATTGCATTTCTCTGATGATTAGTGAGGCTGAGCACGTTTTCATGCGTTTGTTGACTGTTAGTAAATCTTCTTTTGAGAAGTGTCTATTCATATCTGTTGCCCACTTGGTTATGGGACTGTTTGTTTGTTTGTTTGTTTGTTTGCCTTTAGGCATGCTTGAGTTCCTTGTAGATTCTAGATGCTAGGCCTTTGCCAGATATACAGTTGGCAAAATTTTTTTCCCCATTCTGTGGTTTGTCTCCACACTCTTTTTTGATGGTTTCTTTTGCTTCACAGAAGCTTTTCAGTTCAAGGAGGTCCCACTTGTCTATCTTTTCTCTTATAGCAGGACACTTGGAGTTTTGATCAGGAATTGGTTTCCAGTTCCAATTTCCATAAGAATGTCTCCTACATTTTCTAAGATTCTTATAGTTTGAGGTTTTATGTTTAGGTCTTTGATCCATTTAGAGTTAATTTTTGTGTATGGTGATTGGTAGGGGTCCTATTTCAATCTTCTGCATGTGATCAACCAGTTTTCCCAGTAACATTTACTGAATAGGTTATCCTTTTCCCAGTGGTTGTTGTTGGAGCCTTTGTCAAAGATGAGTTGGTTGGGAAATTGAAGCTTCACTTCCAGAATCTCTATCCTGTTCCTTTGGTCCGTATGCCTGCTCTTGTACCAATAACAGGCTGTTTTGATTATTGTAGCCTCATAGTAAAGTTTGAAGTCTGGAAGTTGATACCTCCTGCTTTGTGTCTTTTGCTAAGGATTGTTTTGGCTATTCGTGGTCATTTATATGTCCATATGAATTTCTGTATTGACATTTCCAGGTCTGAGAAGAATGATGTTGGTAATTTAATCAGTATGCTTTGAATCTATGGGTTGCCTTCAGTAGGATGGACATCTTAAAAATTTTGATTCTCCCTATCTATGAGCATGGAATATTTTTCCATTTGTTTGTGTCTTCTTGGATTTCTTTGAGCAGTGTTTTGTAGTTCTCATTATAAAGGTCTTTCACTTCTCTGGTTAGGAAGATGTTGAGGTATTTCATTTTTTTGTGTGGCTATTGTGAATGGGATTGTGCTTTTTATTTGGTTCTCCACCTGCTTTTCATTGGTGTATAAGAACGCAACTGTCTTTGCACATTTATTTTGTATTCCAAGACTTTGCCAAAGTCCTTTATCAGTGTAAGCAGTTTTTTGATAGATTCTCTTGGATTTTTAAGGTATAGGATCATATCATCAGCAAATAGGAATAACTTGACTTCCTCTTTTCCTATTTGGATACTTCTGATTTCCTTCTCTTGCCTAATTGCCCTAGTTAGGACTGGACAACCTTGTCTTGTTCCAGTTTTCAGGGGAAATGTTTCCAGTTTCTGTTCATTTAGCAATATGTTGGCTGTTGGTGTACCATAGATGGCACTTACTATGTTGAGGTATATTCTTCCTATACCTAGGTATTTGAGAGTTTTTATCAAGAAGGGATGCTGGATTTCATCAAATGCTTTATCTGCATCTAATGATATAATCATGTGGTTCTTGTTTTTAACATCTATTGATGTATTTAGTTACATTTATGGTCTTGCAGATGTTGAACCAACCCTGCATCCTGGGAATGAAGTCACTTGGTCATGGTGGATGACTTTTTAGATGTGTTGTTGAATCTAATTTGCTAGAATCTTGTTGAAGATTTTTGCATCTATGTTCATAAGGGATATTGGCCTTTAGTTCTATTTTTGTTGAATCTTTACCTGGTTTGGTTATCAGTGTGATGTTAACTTTGTAAAATAATTTGGTTAGAATTCCATCTTCCTCAGTTGCCTGAAATACTTTCAATAGGATTGGTATCAGCTCCTTCTTTTATGTTTCATAGAATTCACTGGAATGTCATCCAGTTCAAGGCTTTTTTTTTTTTTTTAGGTACTTTTCTTATGACAGAGTCAATTTCCTTGGTTGCTATTGTTCTATTTAGTGTCTCATTTTCTTCTTGCTTCAACCTTGGAATGTTGTGTGATGTCAGAATGTCTTTCATTTCATTTAGGTTATCAAGTATGTTTCCGTACAAGTGTGCACAGTAATCTCTGATAATCTTGTATTTCTCTGAGGTCAGTTGTGATTTGATCTTTTGTATTTTTTATTGTTTTTATTTGGGGTTTTTCTCTCTTTTTCTTCCTTATTCTAGCTAGGGGTTCACAATCTTAATTCTTTCAAAGTGCCAGCTTTTTGTTGTGTTGATGTTTTTTATTTATTTATTTTTATTTTTGTCTTCTATATCCCATATTTGGGCTCTTATTTTGGTGATCTGCATTCTTCTGCTAAAGTTAGGGTTTTGGTGGTCTTTTGTTTCCAGCTCCTTTTGGTAATTTGTTAGGCTCTTAACTTGTGATCTTTCCATTTTCTTGATGTGTATTCATAGAGATATAAATTTCCCTCTTAGAACTGATATCATGGCATCCCAGAGGTTTTGGTAAGATGTTTCTTTGTTTTCATTTGTTTCCAGGAATGTTTTAATTTCAGTTTTTATTTCAGTGTTGACACAGTAGTTGTTCAGCACCATGCTGTTTAGTGTCCATGTCTTTTTGGGCTTTGGGAAATTTTGTAGGTGTTGGTATTCATTTTTATTCCACTGTGGTCTGAGAAGGTGCATGACAATATTTCAACCTTATGGAATCTATTTAAGCTTGATTTATGGCCAAGGATGTGATTGATCTTGGAGTACATTCCATGTGGTAGTAAGTAGAATCTATATTCTGTGGTTGTTGGGTGGAATAATCTGTAGAGATCTATTAAGTCTATTTGTTCTAGAGTAGGTTGAGTTTCTGGATTTCCTTGTTGATTTTTTGCCTTGATGATCTATGTAGGACTGTTAGTGGCATATTCAAATCCCCTGTTATAGTCAATATCTTTTTTTAGTTACTTAGTAGTTGCTTTATAAATGTTGGCGTTCCTGTGTTGGGTGCATATATGTTTAGGATGGCTATTTCTTGTTGATGGATTGAACATTTTATCATTATGTAGTGTCCTTTTGTATCTTTTTATTTTTTTGATAGCGTAAAGGTTGTTTTGTCTGATATTAAGATTGCAACTCCTGCCTTCTTTTGTGATTCATTTGCCTGGAAACTCATTTTCTATCCTCTAACTTGAGTCTATGTGTGTTCCTTTTGGTGAAATGAGTTTATCATATGCAGCACATAATTGGGTCATGGTTTCTTAACCAGTTTGCATTCTGTGTCTTTTCAGTGGTCAATTTAGTCCATTTACCTTCAGATTGATTATTGAAATGTGATTGTTTATACCCATTAGGAGGTTCTTATAAAGTTTTTTCTTTGTTTCCTTGTTTTCTTTTAGCTTTGTGGTTGATGTATGTGTGTGTTTTCAAGTTTGTTGCTGGGATGTATTCTCTGCTGATTCTGTGCTCTGCTATTCTCTTGAGAGGTGTGTGGTCATTCTTTTTGTTCTTCATTTCTTGCTTTATCCCTCTTTAAGCATCCCCTGTAGAGCTGATCTGGAAGCCATATAATCTCTTAGGAATTGGATGTCTGGGAACAATTTTAATTCTCCATCACTGTTGAAGCTGAGGTTGGCTGGGTAGGAAATTATTCATTGAAATTGCTTATCTTTAAGGACTTTGAATATTGGACTCCAGTCCCTTCTTGCTTTTGGTGTTTCTGCCAAATTTTCTGTTGCTATTTTGATAGGTTTTTCCCTGGTAGGTAGTCTGGCCTTTCTCTTTTGCTGCCTTTAGGGTTTTTCTTTTATGCCTATTTTGTGTAGGCAAATTACTATGTGTCTATGGGTTGATCTTCTCATTTGATGTCTTGTGGGAGTTCTCTGTATCTCTTGTGTTCAGTTGTTCACATCTCTGGTGAGATGGAAAAAGTTTTTTCTTGGATAACCTCCTGGAATACTTGCACCAAGGTGTC
>CAUYQG010153420.1:0-12857 GCA_963574415.1 Tarsius wallacei
CCTGGGCAACTTGGCGAGACCTCATCTCTACAATAAATCAAAAAATTAGCCAGGTGTGGTAGCACGTGCCTGTAGTTCCAGCTACTTGGAAGGCTGAGGTGGAAGGACCGCCGGAGCCCAGCAGGTCGAGGCTGTGGTGGCTGGGAGCGGCCACTGCACTCCAGTCTGGGTGAGACTCCAACTCAAAAAAAAAAACACCAAAAAACCCAAAAAACTTTGTGCTTTCCCAAGGGGGCAAAGATTATTCAGAAAGGCCATCCGTTTCTGGTGTTTTGGTGTGTAGGTTTTGGAGCCAGTTTAAACTGGTTTCAAATCTTGGCTCCATGATAAACTCTGAGATTTGGCAAGTTGCTTGAGCCAAATGAAGTTTCCCCATCTATCAATGGATGTCTTCATCCATTTTGACTGCTGAGAAATACCATAAACTGGGTGACTTATAAATAACAGAAATATATTGCTCACAGTTGTGGAGGCTAGGAAATCTAAGATCAAGGCACCAGCAGATTTGGTGTCTGGCAAGGGCTAGCTGACTGGTTTATGGCACTGTCTTACTGTGTCCTCACTTGGCCAAAAGGAGAAACTAGTTCACTTTTGTTGGGCCTCATTTGTACGGGCCCCAATTTCATGCATGAGGGTTCTGCCCTTATAGGCTAATCACATCCTAGATGCCCCACATCCTAACACTACCGTACTGGGGATTAGGTTCCAATATATAAATTCTGGAGGGATACAGATGTTCAAATCATGACAAGAGATGACACTGAGTATGGTTAAGGTGAGGATTTAATGAGCCCCTCTCATGGAGCATTTAGCACTGCCTTGCCAGGCTCAGAGTGAAATAGTGTAGCTGCTGTCTTGTCATGACTGTAGTTATGTAATTAACTGGCTTCCTATGTCAGAGAACCAGGTTGAAGCGCTAGGGGACGAGAGGAGAGTAGCAGAAGAAGCACTGGGAAGTGGATTCAGAGGAAGCCTGCAGAGGGCTAGGAGTGGGCCTCTAGGTGCCCTTACTCCCCTTCGGCCATTCCTGCAAGTGAACGGCGGGCAAGGCCAAAGTGGGAAGGGGTAATGTTTAATGAGCTCTACACAAGGAGACTGGGGAGCAGGGGGCAAGGCTGCTGTTCGGTCTGGTCAGAGCGTAGGGAGCACCTCTGCTTCCTCATACACCAATTCTCATCCTCTTGTCTGGGACGATCCTACAGACCTATCACTGCTCCTTGGAGTGTGGCATGTGGCCACTGCTGGGCATCCCACCCTGGGCACTCTCCCTCCCTGTAGGCTTCTCTTCCTGGTGACAGTAGGGCAGCAATGATTTCATTATTGTGCATTGCATATTTTAAATTCTGGAGGAAGATCGGATATGAAGGGAAGAATCTAACTGGTGGGTAGGTATAAAATGGAAGGTTCAGTCCAGGAAAAAAGAATAATGGGAGTAAAGAGTGAAGGATGAACAGAATAGGTCATGTAGGAAACAAGAGGGGTCTGTGTAAGAATTCTCAAGCTAGGTTCAGTGACTCACACCAGTCATCCCAGCATTGTGGGAGGCCAAAGCAGGGGGATCACTTGATCCAGGAGTTTGAGACAAGCCTAGGCAACATAGTGAGACCTCATCTCTATAAAACTTAAAAAAAAAAAAAAAATTAGCCGGGTGTGGTGGTGCACAGTTGTAGTTCCAGCTACTTAGGAAGCTGAGGTGGCAGTATTGCTTGAGCCCAGGAGGTCGAGACTGCAGTGAGCCACCATTGTGCCACTGCATTACAGCCTAGGTGACAGACTAAAACCCTGACTCAAAAAAATAATAATAAAAATAGTTTTCTGGGTATATTCACTTGGGATTAATTTGGTTGAATTCAGAAGGTGCTGGAAGAATAAAGGAAGATGCCTGATGTTACAAGTGAAGTAACCCAGATAACGCTGCCTCAAAGCAAGCAACTCATCAGTCCTTGAAGGCTGGTTGAGCATTTGTCAGGTGTACTCATAAAATGATGAAAGAATGCCTAGATTAAGACCTATACAGTAACTAATTTCATAAGGACTTCCTCTCAATATAAAATGAACTAACAGAGCCTGAGTGACTCTTGAAGAGAAATACTGATACATTTTACCAATACTACAGAACCAATCAGCAACATGTCAGTCTGACTCAAGATGACTTAAGATCAGATCTGATGCCAGAAATTAAGAGAAATAAGTTTAGATCTTTGATTTTGACTATAATGGCTCTTCTTTCTTGACTTCCTTTCTTCCTCCCTCCCTCCCTTCCTTCCTTCCTTCCTTCCTTTCTGCCTCCCTCTCTTTCTCTTTCTTTCTTTCTTTCTTCCAACCAAGGACTTAGACTCTTGAAATGTCAGAGAAAAAACTGGCAAGGAAGATTTCTGTCCTCTTTCTGCTGCATTTTATCTTCATGTTTTTATCTCTGGGAGTGGGGAGTAAATAAAAGGTATTTCATTTCAGGGGTAAACTGAGCAGATTTTGAAAAATGTTGACACATTGCAAAATCATCTTATGTTTTCTTAAAGTAAGCCCTGTAGCGATCATTTCTAAGTAGTTCTAATCATAACATAAATGGGTGCCTTAATTAAGCAGATATTTTATTTAAGTCATCTCCTTGAGTCAGACTGACAGGTTGCTGGTTAGTTCTGTAGTAATCGGTAAAATGTATCAGTATGTCTCTTCAAGAGTCACTCAGGCTCTGTTAGTTCATTTTATATTGAGAGAGAGTCCTTATGAAATTAGTTACTGTATAGGTCTTAATCTAGGCATTCTTTCATCGTTGCTGTGGAAACAAGCAATAAAAACTGTGGGTTGAGAATGAAAAATTAATTAGTGCTGAGCGTCAGTAAAATATACAAGAATTAAGTTGAGTTTTTTTAATACAGAATTTTTTTAAATTGTGATACCTGGAACCAAGCTGAGACTCATAAGATTCTGAACTAATTGTGTAACTGAAATCATGAATAGTATTTTTCAGAAACACTGTGAAAAACAAATGACAAAGGCTTGAAAAGAATATTTTCACCGGTCGCCACAGTCACATAGCCACTGCAGTCACAGTGCAGTGAAATGAGTTCAAGTAGATATTTGGACACATGCCACCAATCAGTCATTTTGTTTAAATAGGAATAGGAACTGGATGGCCGCTGCAGAGAGACAACGTCAGATGTAACGGTCTTCTCCAGTCAGGAAAGGAGATGAGAGCAAAGCAGGTTGCCCGCTGAGCTGGGCTGTGGGAGGCAGCCTGTGGTTCTTCTCGTGGGTGGCTAACGGGCTGAGCTAGGATTCAGTGAGGGGAGAGGCATCCTGGGATGCTTAGCGCCAGCTCACATCCCCCAGGGGCAGTCATTGAGACCCCTGCACCCTGTGGGAGTGACTGCTGGAATTGGTTGTCACCTATGAGTATTTTTAAAGTGCATTTCTGGTGTTCTTTGAAAGGACAAGGCATTGTGGTTTTGGTGCTCTGTGTCACACTCTTGGCCGTTAGCGTCCATGGGGACAGGCAGAGCCAGGTTTAAAGCTGGATGGAACTTGAGAGGGCATTTAATCCAGTCCTGTGATGTTACTGACAGAAGAAACAGAGGCTCAGACAGGGTGAGGGATGGGCCAGGCCGCTCCTCGCTCAGGAATGGCAGCACAGATCCCTGATGTCCAGACTTGGGCTGCCTTCCACATCTCTGTAGGCAGATTTTTCCCTGAGGTCTTTAGCTGCATCCTGATAGTTTGAACAATTTTCCTTTCATAAAATGTTATAGTTAGGGCAGTCACTCTGCCCTGTAATATTGGGTCTGACCAATTAAAATAGGTTTTATTAATGTTTAAATGATATCCATTTTTATTCAAAAGAAGAAAAAAGTAGTTTGTGCTTCTGTGAAATCTAATTTGGGGGGATATCTATTTAAAATCTGTCAAGGTTGTTCCTTTGTCAACTCTAAAGCTACAAAGCTTAGAGACATTTTATGTCTTGACTCAAGCTGACCTGTTTTATTGGGGTATGGGATACAGACATATATTGTATGGATATATGATGTAATGCTGTGTTAAGTATCCCTGACCAAGAAGAAGCTGTCATTTTGCTGAAAAGTAATGTCAGAGCATCAATAACGTTATTGATGTTTCAGTAATTTGGTAAAAGCTGTTACGGAGTTGTAAAAATTAGCCTTGTGCAAAAGTCTCATGCTAGGAAAAGAATATTCTGTCTCCAGTCAGATCATTTGCACACCTTCTCGATAACAGTATTGAGTGTGGTATATGGGATAAAGCTTTATAATGTCACTCAGCAGGTTCAGGTTATGGAAACACATGTTTTTCTCTTCCACTCTTTTACAGAAAGACAGACCCACAAGGACAAACATGCGGAGTGCAGCCAAGCCCTGGAGTCCAGTCATCAAAGCGGGAAGCCATGGCCCAGACCGGGCGCGACCCCTCCCTGTGGCCTCTTCTGGCATGAAGACTTCTAAATCTTCAACCTCGTTGGCTTTTGAGTCCCGACTTAGCAGGGTATGAATCGACATGTACAAGGCAGGGCAGGGTGCCCCCTGTACCCTGAGTTGGGAGGACTGAAGAGGGCAGTAAGCAAACCAGCAGCCTCTCAGGGAAGGGAAGGAGGCTCCCGAGGAGGGGGTCCCAGGAAGACCAGCGTGTCTGGACCCAAAGGAATGGAGCAAGCAGGTGGCGGCGGGGGCATCTGGGGTCCCGAAAGGAAATCTGTCAAGTGTTTAACGTAATAATTAAGGTCCACTACCCTGAATTGTGTGGATGCTCCAGGCAGTTTCATCCCCAGCATCCCCTGGATTGGGGTCAAGGTCACCCACGATCTTCACAGCTCTGACAATCTAGTTGTCATTCTCTCCATCCTCCACTTGCTTGACCCACCAGAAGCATCAGCCCTGCTGATTGCATCCTCCATCAGGGAGTGTGTTCTTCTCTGGTTTTCTCCTTCCTTCTCCTCAACCCCTTGGTCTCTAACGTTAGTTGGGCATGGGGCACAGTCCTTGGACTCATCTTTTTTTTTTTTTTTTTTTTTTGAGTTGGAGTCTCACTCCGTCGCCCAGACTGGAGTGCAGTGGCCGCTCCCGGCCACCGCAGCCTCGACCTGCTGGGCCGGCGATCCTTCCGCCTCAGCCTTTCAAGTTGCTGGAACTACAGGCGCACGCTACCATGCCCGGCTGATTTTTTGATTTATGGTGGAGATGAGGTCTCGCCAAGTTGCCCAGGCGGGTCTCGAATCCGCGGGCTCAGGCAATCCACTCACCTCAGCCTCCCAAGGCGTGGGATTACAGACTGAGCCACCGAGCGCGGCTTTGGACTCATCTCTTTTCGGGCTACATCCATTCCCTGTGTCAGGGGCTCTCACCATGCCACACCTGGTGCCTTCTTTGCTGTCCTGAGGGGAAATCATAGACAGTATCACCTACCTGAATGCATAGTTTTGAAAAATCAATATACTATTCTAACTCAAAGGAAAGTATTGAATAGTAAGCATTTCCATCTGCAAATGCCTGAGCATGACCATGCTGAAGGACCCAAGGTGCTCCTTATAGCACAGTGGATGTGACAGCTGCAGTGCAGACTCATACGGAGTTGTCGTGTTACTGACTCGACAAAGGATGCCGCAGGAGGAGTGACATGATTGTTTTGAAATGGCAGACACCCTTGGTGAATTTCTGAACCAAACAAAGTGCAGGCTCCCCTTGTTTCATGATGGTAGTTGTATTCTTAGGAAATTCCATGTATCTTGAAGCTGTGTGAGCAGTACATTGTTTTCATATGTAAAATGGAGGGAGGCTCCAGGCTCGATAATAATAAAAGGTGTCCCGCCTATGTGGCCGTTGGTAGACTCTGTGAAAATTGTGTGGGTTGTGTGGCAGTTCTTTGTGCAAGATTGTCCTGTGCTTTTTAGGACATCCAAATGGATCCTCCTACCCATTAAATATCAGTAGCACTCCTAATCATGGTGGTAACTAAAAATGTGCCCTCAGATTTCCAACATACCCCCTGAGAGACAGCACTATCCCCATTAAGAACAATTATTCTAGGTGACAGTATCTGGTCTCATGGCTTTTAACACTATAGGCAGATGATACCCAGATTTTCATCTCCAGCTGCCTTTGTGACATCGCCCCTTGGTTGTCTAAAAGCTACCTCTAATATAACATGTCCAGAATTGAATCTTGACCTTCCTCCCATCTGCCGCATCCCCCAAGCCTGCTCCCCCTGCATCTCCCCATTTGAGTCAAGAGCAACTCTATCTTTCCACTTGCTGAGACCAGAGCCTGTGGCATCACTCTTGAACCCTCCTTTCTTCACGTTCCACAGTCTATCAGTGAAATGCCACCTCTTCTACCTTAGAAGCATGTGTCCACTCTAACCAATTCCCCGCCACCTCCCCTGTGACCAACCAGGTCATGACTCCACTGTTTCACGCCCTGGTCCTGATTCTTGGAACACCTGAGTCATGTCTCCCATTCACCCAGAGTGAAAAGCCAAGTCCTCAGAATGGTCATTGATGACCTCAAGACCCAACCTCATCATCTCTCAGACATAGTCTCTCTCCTCTCCCACTCGGCTCCCAAAGCTCCACAGTCTCCTGGTGACCAGTGATGACCATCCCTGCAGGTGTATTCCTGCAGCAGTATGTTTGTGTTTGCTGCTCTGTCTGCCTGGAGAGCATCTTATCAGAGACATCATCCCTGATCCTTCCATAGGAAGTGCTCCCTGACCACCATCCTCCCTCGTCCTCCTGCCTTATTTTCCTTCTCAGCTCTTAAGTGCCATGACACACATACCTGCTTGTGTAGCATCTGTTTCCCCATGACTGGAAAGTAAGCCCCACAGGGCCAGAGACTGTTTCCTTTTTTGTGTGTCAGAAGCTCTGTCTCTAGTGCTTAGCAAAACTCCTGCTACCTGGTAGGCATGCAGGGTTTGTTGAATGCTGGAGCATACCTGGTCTTCTGGAGCAGCAGTCTGACGGAATAGGAGGAACTTGGAGGTGGTGAGACCAGCCTAAGTTGGCATCCCAGCTCAGCCACATTTCTGCTATGAAGCTGCAAGCAAGTTATTTAACTGCCCTGAGCTGTGCTTTCTTGTCTTCTTTGCCATGAGGAGTAAATATGGAGAAGGTTTCCTACACGTAATTTTTTTTATTATTCTATTATCCTGTACTCAATCATCATTTTCGTTATTTTTGTTTTTATTATCTTTAACCTAATGGCAGTTTTAACTTAGATTTTTAAATTGTATTTACTATATTCCACCAATAAGAGACAATTAGAGCTTCTGGAATATATTGAAATATTTTTAAGAGCAGTGCTGTAAAAAAAGGGTCTGAAGCACAAGAGTTTTTCCTAAGTACAATGAAATGTTGGCCACTTCTCTCATCAATAGCCATGGGGAAACAGGTTAGTTTTGGAGACTTATTCCACAGGGAAAAGCAAATACGGTTGTCCCTTGGCATCCAGGTTAGTTCCAAGACCCACTGTGGACCCACCAAAACTTGCAAAGTCTCAAGTTCCTAGTGTAAAATGGTGTTGTGTTTTCCTATAACCCACACATTCTCCCCTATACTTTAAATTATCTCTGGATTACTTATAATATCTAATATAATGAAAATGCCATGTAAATAATTGTTATACTGTATTTTTTTATATGGGCTCTCACTCTGTTGCCCAGGCTGCTCTCAAGTGATCCTCCCACCTCAGCCTCCCAAGTAGTTGGGATTACAGGCCATGGTGTTTTTAAAATTTGTATTATTTCTTATTGCTGTTCTGTTAACTTTTTAATATTTTTTGAATAAATTAGGTCTACTTTTGGTTGAATTTGCAAATGCAAACCCAAAGATGTGGAGGGCTGGCTGAACCCATGTTAGAGGTCTTCTGTTCTCCCTTCTGATTCCTGGACACTCCAGGCCTGATTCCATATAGAACAGCAGGGCCTAAGGGAAGGAGTAGCAGAAAGGACTGTACTGTTCCTGCCCCTTTCCAGCCCTTGTCCTGTTCCTCAGCTTTCACCACCTTCTTTCTCCCTATAGTTGTGAGCAGCAGCAGAAGAATTTTTAAAATTCAGAGACCATCAGAGAAAAAGAGGAAATGGTAGTGGACAAAAAAGCAAGTAAATTTCTTTTCTCCAATACTTTACTATGAAAATTTGCAAACTTACAGGGAAGTTGAATTCTACAGCAAACAACCATGTGCCACCACCCGAGTTCTACAGTCAGCAGCATCTTACTATATTTGCTTTACAGTAAATGGATGGATAGGTTTTCACTGGTCAAAAACAGGAAAACTCAAACAAAGGTAGAACTAAATACCAGACTTCAAATACTGAGCTGAAAGGAACAGTGAAAGAAGGTGGGGGGACGGGAATTGGAGGAAGGACAGGAACCCAGAGTAGGGGTGCGGGTGGGCACTAGGATAACTCCTCCTTATGGTATTCGAGCACAGCACAAGAAAGAAGGGCACATGGAGTGCTCCGATTTACATAGGCCAACCCGTCCTGGCCCAGGTCTATCAGTCAGGGCTCTCTTGATGGCAAATGGCTTCAGAAGCGGAATATGTTAAACAATTTCTAAGGCCCCCATGTTGCTTTGAGCACAACAAGGGTACAGTACTGGAGCTCAAAGAGGCTGAGGCCAGGGACTGGATCCCCCCAGGACTCCCTCTCCGCTGCTCATCTCTTCTTGCCTTGGTCCCTCTGCTTCTCGGTGACCCGATGATGCCTAGCTTCCTTCAGTGTGTGGTATGAAGCATGCCAAACCTCCTACAACCCTTGGATGGCCTAGCTGCTTCTTGGCTCACCAGTTTAAAAATAAATAAATAAAACAGCAAGCGAAAAATGAGGAAAAGTCTCTGCTCAGCTAGGCATGAGTCACATATTGACCCTATCCACTGTGCTGTGGCCAGGGGGTGGTCTATGCTCTGTGTTGGGGCAGCGTGAGTCAAAGTCCTCATCCCTGGAGGAGTCAACTATGGCTAGGAAAGCAGAGTCTTATACTGTGGGCATGTTCTGTGTGAGTCTCGGGAACCCAGTCAAGCCTTATGTAATGGTTCTTAGGAATGCTCTAAACCTGCATTGCCCAATGCAGTAGCCACCAGTCACTTATGGAACCTTTGAAATGTGGCCAGTCAAAATTGAGATGTGTTGTAGGCATAAAATGCACACCAGATTTGAAAGGATTTAAAATGCAGACCACCTCATGAATATATTTTATACTGATTGCATGTTGGTAGTATTTTGGATGTATTCAGTGAAGGAAAACTATTATTAGAATTACTTTTGTTTTGCCTTGCTTTTTAAATGTGGCTACGAGACAATATAAAATTATATTTGAGGCTTGTATCGTATTTCCATTGAAGGCGCTGTTGTCAACCCTTGGTTCTCATAGTGTGGTCCCTAGACCAGCAGCATCAGCATTATCGGGGACCTTGGTGAAAATGCAAATTCTCAAGCCCTGCCCCAGACCAAGGGACTCAGAAACTTGGTGGTTGGTGGTGGGTTTGGGAGCAGGTACAGGTAACAGTCTGTATTTTAACAAATCCTCCCCAAGATTCGAATACCTTCTCAAGTTTTTGAGCCACTAACCAATCATAACATGTTATCTACCACTAAATGCCAGATTATATTATGTCTAATGATCTTAGAGCTTTAGATTTTTCCCATTTTAGTGGAATTGAGAGAAATTTCTTAGTTACTTTAATCTGTGAGGTATTTAAACTTTTTCCTTTTTAAGCTTTCTTATACAGGTGCTCGACAGCTTAAATATCAGTGAAACTGTTAGTGAAAATATTCATTAAATATATCAAAGCAACACCGAAATTCACGCCTTCCTAGGGATCTCTTATAATAAACCAGAAAATCTCAAGTGGTGCCAAGGCTGCACTGGATGACCAGGAAACAAAGCCAAAAATGGAGCAGCATGAATGGAGAAGGAACAGGAACCAGTAAGCAAGACTAGTCACTTTCCCTATTTGGTGTTACATCCAAAAAACAGGAATAAAGGAAGAGTAGCTTCAGCTGTTTGTTTCAGAGGACAGGTAGGATGAGTTTTTATGTCCTACTTTCTGGGAAAGCTTCTAAGCAAGCAGTCTTTCTCAAATGGAATTCCTTGTAAAAGTTGCAAGGGAATAAAGTGCTCCTGTTAAAAGCTTTACTGCTGGCCGGGTGCAGTGGCTCAAGCCTATATTCCCAGCACTTTGGGAGGCTGAGGCGAGAGGATTGCCTGAGCCCAGGGGTTTGAAACCAGCCTGGGCAACTTGGTGAGACCTCATCTCTACAATAAATCAAAAAATTGGCCAGGTGTGGTGGCGCACGCCTGTAGTTCCGGCTAACTTGGAAGGCTGAGGCAGAAGGATCGCCTGAGCCCAGCAGGTCGATGTTGGGATGGTCATGAACATGCCACTGCACTCCAGCCTGGGCAACGGAGTGGAGTCCAACTAAAAAAAAAGTTTTCCTACTACCCAAACTCTATGTTGAGTGGTAAGGGGATGGCATGACACTGGCACATCTTATTTATTCTGTTGCCTGGGAAGGGTAGGACCAGATCTATCTATAGTGCAGAGTAAAAGAGTGTGGGTGACCAAGTGGAACACAGTAGTTATGTAAAGTATCTGTTATCTCTCACTGTGCCTGGTACATCATAGGCAGGCACACTATACTTTTTTACTGAGTATTGCTGTTGGGTGGGTTTATCAGAAGAGCCTGAGGATCAGGAAGGTTGATGACTTGTTCAGTGTTCTACTGTGCCCTCTAGTATCACCATTGCATTGCCTTCATCATTTCCTAAAAACACTCCCTCATCATTCTTTCCTTAATTTCAATTTATCTTTTATGGGATAACAACCGTAAAATCAATAAAGCTGGTTGTTCATTTGTTATTATTATAGCTGGCATCTATTGAATGCATACTAAGTGTTAGGCACTGTTATTCTAAGCACATTACATGGCTAACTCATTTAATCCTCAAAGTAATACTCTAAAGTAGGTACCATTTATTATAGTTATTTTTTAGGTAAAGAAACCAAAGCACAGAGAAGGGAGGTGATTTGCCCAAGGTCACATAGCTAGTAACCCACAGAGCCAGGATTCACACTCAGATCTCTGGATTTTGAGCCCATGACCTTGGCACTAAACTGTGCTGCCACGACAGCATGACAGGGCTTTCCTTCCAACTCCTGTGAGGTGCGGGGAGCAGAGAGGAGTCTCCTGGCTCCTGTTGCTCTTCAAATTGATGGTGCTGTGGGAAAATTATAGGCCTTGGAGACACAGCTCTGGGTTGAATTCCAGCTCTGCCTTACCCGTATGGTCTTGAGCAAGTTATTTCATCTGTTTTCTCCTGTACGCCATTTGGAGTTGTAGTTGGAACGAGAAGAAACAGGCAGGAAAAGAACTCAGAAGAACCACAAATGCCTGCCAGGCCAAGTTCTCCCTCAGCGGCTTCCTTCCATCTTCCTGTGATCTTCATCCTATCTCTGAATCTCAAGAAAGGCTTGTCTCCCACATTTTCAAAACAAAGACTCAATGTTGCCTTCACTCGGCCCCTCACGGGGGTGGTCTCTCTAACTGCCCCTCACCCTATTCTCCAGCCCTCTCCCCATGGGCTGTGGAGGGGGGTGACTACCCCTCACCCTGTTCTCTAGCCCTTTCTCCATGGGCTGTGGAGGGGACAATGCCCCCACCCTGTTCCGCAGTCCTCGCCCCATGTGTTGTAGAGGGGGTGATTACCGCCCACCCTGTTCTCTGGTCCTCTCTCCATGGGCTGTGGAGGGAGCGACTGCCTCCCGCCCTATTCTCCACTCTCTAGTCCACACCTTCCCCTCCAGAATGTCTCACCACCCATCTTCCTAAACCTACTCATCGCCTTCTCTGTGAGGTCTCAGGACTGGGACTCCCCTACTCTCTCCTGTGTCTTCTTGGCATCTCGTTTTTCTGCAGTTTAGCTTGTCCTGGGCATGTTATGTGCAAATGGAGAGGAGTCCGCTTCTCTGAAGGCCGTTAACTCCCAGTAGCAGGGCCTGCCTGATCCATTTTAGCACTCATGCTGTACACAAGGAATGCGTGTGTGCTAAGTGTGCTGCATAGACTAAAGCTGTACGCCCAGCCTGTGGTAGGTTTTCAGTAGATGCCTAGCTGAATTCTAGTGTCCAGAATGGGAAGGGCAGGAATGGAGAAATCCCAGGCCAAACAGAAGCAACCCTAGCACGGTGACAAGAAGAAAGGCGTGTCTTTAGAGCTCTTATCTCCTGCTCATCTTCCCTGCCTCTCCCATGTGCATGTGTTGGGTCCCTCTGGGCTCCCTGGAAACACGGTGCCCCAGGACAAGGGGCCCTCCTCTCTCTCCCCAGCACCCCTCTATCCCCTGCTCACTTCTTGGCACTCAAATCTGGACTTTGTCTCACTTCAGGATTAGTTGAAAAGTCGTCAGGTCAGATGAGACATAAAAGGCTGTTCAGTGGCTGAAATCCCCTTGAAACTTTACAGTATTACTAACAGTTGATATACTAGGAAGCTCCATATTCAAAGGCTCTTTAAGTATGGGAGAGCTGACCCGAGGAGAAAGAGAGACAGAGGGTGGGGGAGAAAGGAGCCTTTTAGGACCTCCCTGTTCACATTCTTTTAGGTGTGAGATGTTGCTTTAGCCAGGCCCCAAGTTATTAGTAATGGCATGTCCGTGTTTGTCTGTGGAATGAATTTAAAGTTGGTTTTAGGATTAGTGGCCACAATTCAACATGTTTGAAATGGAGGTAGCATACAGTTAATTAGTACAATATTTGCCATGTTTCACAGGGACCCTTAGTGCAGTTTTTCTGACTTAAGGACGGTGAAGAAGCAGCTACTACGTGATACTAAACAGATACAGGTGAAGAATA
>CAUYQG010153427.1:0-39375 GCA_963574415.1 Tarsius wallacei
TTTTTTTTGAGTTGGAGTCTCACTCTGTCACCCAGACTGGAGTGCAGTGGCCACTCCCGGCCACCGCAGCCTCGACCTGCTGGGCTCTGGTGATCCTTCCCCCTCAGCCTTCCAAGTAGCTGGAATTACAGGCATGTGCTACCACGCCCAGCTAGTTTTTGATTTATTGTAGAGATGAGGTCTCACCAAGTTGCCCAGGCGGGTCTCGAACCCGTGGACTCAAGCAATTCACTCACTTCAGCCTCCCAAAGCGTGGGATTACAGGCTGAGCCACTGAGCCCGGCTTTTCTTTGATTTTTATAACTCCGCCACTTTTAAAGATTATAGGCTAGTTTTTAAAAAGCTCCTTAATTTGTTTTGTCTTATGCTTCCACTTGGTTATTATCTTTGGCAGGAATATTGCAGAAATAATACTCTTCTCTTTGCATTGCATCTTATCAGGTGCCGCGCACTCTTGATTTGTCCTTGTGCTGACGATGTTCACTCAGATCATTTAATTAACGTGGTTTCTGCCAGCTTCCTCTATCCTGAGAGTATTCTCCTTTCCTCTGTAATTAGGAAGAATTTTGTGGAGTGGTACTTTGAAAATATGTAGCTATCCTATTTCAATCAGACTTCCAATTTATCTATTTATTCATCTATTTATATAAACATAGATGGATGAATTTGTATCTCATTCAATGGATTATGCTCTCATTATTTGTTCCTAACTGTTATTATAATTGTCCCTAATTTCGATAGCATGGTCCTTTTCAGACTGACTTTTGTGCCGTTCTTGAATACCTCCTTGCTATCTGGAACAATAAGATGTTTCAAAATCTTCCCCTGCTACAGTTCTGGAATCAGCCATTTTTCTAAGGAGCCATGGTTTCTTTTAGAGAAGAATGATCATTGGAAGACCAGATCTGGGCACTAGGTGCACTAATTGTGGTCGGGGGTATTGCCACTCTCAGGTCTTCTCAGTGGACAGAATTAGGGCTTGTCTACACACAACCACATCCATATTTATTTTTGTGTCTTTCTACATGTACTAAAATCTGTAAGTTCAAATTAGCGCCTCCAGTTCTCAACCAACACTGAGAACTGGTTTACGATGATTTTCTTGATTTTGTATCACTTCTCCAAGAGTGAGAAACCCAGCTCCACTGATGCTTAATGCTTTTATTTAATTAATCCCTTTCTCTTGGAGCTCATCATCTGCCCTTCGTCCAGGTCCTCCTTACACTCCAAACACACAGGCCTTTCTGGTCCTCAAGGTAGGTGGGCACATTCCCACCTCAAGGCCTTAGCCTTGCTGTTTTTCTGCCAGAAGCTCTTCTCATTGCCCGCTTCCTTCCCAGTGCCAGTGTTTCCATATTTCCTGCCCTTACTGGACTTCTTACTTGAGTCACTATCTATCCTGCTACTCTTTTCAGAGGAAAACTCAGAGATTCATCTGAGCTTTCAGAAAAATATTTTGTGTGCAATCTTGGAAAGAATAGCCAGTCTTATGAAGAAACGGATCCCTGAAAAAAGTTTACAGCTTGTATTTGAAGAAAAAAAACTCCATAAAAGTTACAATGAATATGTTCATTATTCTCAATGGATGAAAAACAAATTTTTTCACATTACGGTCATATCTGCAAGGACCACTACATTTCTGCACGTGTCAGCGTTGCAAAAGTCAGAGATACAATTGTTTTCTTTAGGAACAAAGTCAATACTTTATTTTCTTACACACTAGAGTTAGGGTGTTTTACAATTTTGGTCCTTTATCTCAGGGTGCAAACCTTTTGCTCTGACTGTGGTACATCGATCTTAGGAGTCTAGAGCGAGAAGCTGGCTTTGCTTTCTCTCCCTGTTTTATATTTTTCATAGCACTTATTCCTACTCCAAACTGATCATTTACTCATTCATTTGTTCAGCTGTTGCTGTCTTTCTATCCCACTGGAATACAGACTCCATGGTAGCAGAAATTTTTATCTCATCTGCCCATTTTTATCTCCTTAGCACCTCGGAGAGTGTTTGGCACATGGTTAACTTTCAATACACTGTTGTTGAATTAATGCATGCATAAATAGGTCTCTGAACACGTAAGACTGAGACTCAGGCCATGGATAATGGAAAATGGTCAATATTAATTTTTTTGTTTTTCACTAGAGCAGTAGATTTTCCTGTAATAATATCCTCAATCTCAGCATTGGAACTTATTCTTTATTATTTAGTATGCAGAAATCTTCTCATTTTGACAGGAGAGGTTAGGGGAGGCTGTTTGTTCCTCTCTTTTATATTATTGTTAGATCAGCAGATATGAATTTCCTGTGGTCTGAGAACATAGGACTCTTGGAAGGGCATCATAAAAAATCAATTCTGCTTGTGACATTTCCCCTCTTATTATTTCAAGATTTGCGGGTAAGCAGTGTTTTTTTAGAAATTCTCTTGGGAATATCTTTTTTTTACTCTATATATTCTGCTGGTTTATCTCCAAGTGAGGCCTCCATTCTCCTGGGCTGACATCCTGGCCATTTCCTCACATGCAGTTGTAAAGGCCTTTAAGAGAGCACTATGGGATTTTAGGTGTATATCAGGCAATAGGAGAACATCAACTATTTAGATAAAACAGGCTATATCCATGAAACTGATTGTGATGCTAAATGACAAACAAGGGGAGCACATCTGTGATCCAGAAGCAGTTTCCAAAAGATAGCTTTATTTTGACATTTCCAACCGGTTTCCAGTCGTAACGAGGCTCCCTTGTGCTCACTACTCACCTTTTGAGGCGCCTTGAACAACATTTGCCTGAGAGCTGTTTCTGTCTGTCCTCCATTCCATAAGGGGTCCTAAGAAGAGGGACTGTTAGCTTTGTCTTACATGGTATTTACCTTTATTGACATTGACCTCAGTTTGACTTTTCGAATAAAGACTTTACCGATCTCTCTAAAATATTCCCAGTTCACCCTTACAGCAAGAAAATGATAAGAAACTCATCTTTTCTAGCAAGCAGCTCTCTCTGTCTCTCTGCATTCTTAGATCTGATAGTTTCCTTTTTCAGATGAATCAACCTCTAACTGCAGGTATCAGTGCAGGCTCTGGAGTTGGGTTGTAAGTGTTCAAACCCTGCTCAAACTTTACTCAAACCCTGTGTGATCTTGGATAATCTACTTGTCCTAAGTCCCAGTTTTCTCATTAGTTAAAAAGGAATATTGTGAGGATCAAATAAAGCTACTCTTGGAATGTTCTTAACATAGACCTGGCATGTGGTATATGCTAAATGTGGTCATTTTGTCATTATTTTTATTATTATTCACCTTAATGGTCTAAAACCCTCTTCCTTAGAGGGCCAGGGTTCCTCCATGTATCAGCTTGAGCTGGGTGCTAGTTGAGCTTTGTTCTGAATTCCAGAAGTATCATCTAGAGACCCTAGGCCACTGTTCTTATCATACAGTGTTATAAGCAGGGTGGGCATGTAGCCAGCATGTCCATGTACACAGGTCAGCAGCCATCTGAGTGACTGATGTTCATCATATGAGGGTAGTTATGCATTTTAAATATCTGTTTGATTATAATTGTTACATTTCTGCCTCCCCTGTTGGATGGAGAGTTTCCAAGAACAGAAATTGTGCCTTATTGATACTCAGGGCTTACAACCATCCTTATTAGACAGTGGACTCTCTATAACACCTTGTTGAGCCAAAATAAATTTTGAGATCTTGAGGTATCATCATGGAATTAAGGTGTTAAAAAGAAGCTAGCCACCTTTTGACTGGGACTATCAAAACAAGTGATAAAGAGGGCTTCATTTAGGGAAGAAGGTAGCCCCTGTCTCAATTCAGATCCATATGAGTATCGCCAACCATGTTGTGCTCAAGCCTGTAGCAGTCTCCCCACCAACTTTAACCACCATCAGGGCATTAACTCTCAGATTATTGGAGGTTTACTGAGAGGCATCTACCACATATGTCCTTTGTGTTGTTTAGCAATGCAAACTGGTCATCAGCTACTGCTTAATGACTAATGAGCTGTCATATGTTACCTCCTTCCCCTACTCCCCACCTCCCTTCCTCCCAATCATCTCCATTGTGGGATTCAAACAAAGGTTGAAGAAAGTAAGTTCACTCATTATCTTCCACAGCTCCAGTATAGCTGAGGTTTAGTAGAGTTACTAAGGTGTTTCTGGCGGGGGTGGGGGGGAGGGAACATGGCACTAATAAGGGTACCTGATCGCAAACCAGGCATGGTGAGGACCGATGGGAGCCCAAACTTCACCTGTACCCTGACCACTTATGTACCTAACCCTGAATTGTACCCCATATCTTTAAATTAAAAAAAAAAAATGAGAAGGCAACCCTGTTCAACTGATTAAAAAGCCCAAACATCTTAACACTGAAAGGATTTACATGTGAAATAAAGTAAAATATCCTACCAAATGGAAAGATTTCCTGTGAAAATGATTCCCTAGTGCTGACTGTATAGATCTGGGAAGACTCAGAGCATCAGGAACTCTGAGCTACAGACCTGCAAGCTAATACATAGTCAAATCTCCCCAGTCCAAGTTCCTGCTCTCCAGTGCTACAGTGGATCAGACCTGCACCTCACCCACGGAGACAGGTATGTCCACTGAGATGCCCACTGTGCCCTGGAGCTCAGGGTCTACTATCAACAATGGAATCCCTGAGGACCTAGTTGGAAACTTGGAAGAACCCGGGGGCAAGAAGGCAAGCTCAGGAATCAGGATATCTCAAACCTAACAGTGAGTAAAAAAGGAAGAATCATCTTCATCTCCTGCAGCCACAGGACTGAAAAATGATACCAAACAAAAGAAAGAGAAAAGGCTGAGCATGAATGAAGAGGAGGTCCAGAAGATGACAAACTTTTTGTCTTCTATATCTGAGGAGCCGCTGGCCTGCTATGAACTGTGTTGCTGGTCAACTTCTCTGAAGGCATCCATTAGAAATCCAATGCAGTGCATCAGTGGCAGTGACCCAGAATGCAGTCATTGCCATGGCCAGAATGGCCAAGGTCTTGGTCTGGGAGGTGGTAGAAGAGGCTCTGGATGTGTGTGAGATGTGAAAAGAGGCTCTCAAGGCAGCCCAGGCATTTGAGGGAGGCTGTTAGGAGGTTGAAGCCCAATGGCCACTTCCCCAACACCCAGTAAAAAAAAAAATCATGTTATTCTAGGCTCGAGTCTAGATAGAAAAGCCTGTTCTTGAAGAGAGAAGTATTGCTTCCATGTTCCTATGATAGGATACTGTATCCTGGAGTTTCTGCATCTTGGACCATCCTGGATGTACCCATGAGCATCTTTCTTAAACTCTTGGCCTCATCTAGATGAAAGTAGCAGCTTGTTTCATAGTCATTTTGACTAAATATTTGTACCTCCTAAGACATGGAAGCATTTCTCAGTCTTTTTGGTTGGAAGACAATAGGTGAATGGCCTTGAATAGCCTGTGGACTGGGAGCTTAAAAGGGAGGAACCCCATTTTTTTTTTTTTTGAGTTGGAGTCTCACTCTGTCACCCATTCTGGAGTGCAGTGGCTGCTCCCGGCCACCGCAGCCTCAGCCTGCCGGGCTCCGGCAATCCTTCCGCCTCAGCCTTCCGAGTAGCTAGAACTACAGGCGTGCGCTACCACACCCAGCTAATTTTTTATTTATTGTAGAGATGAGGTGAGGAATCCCTTTTAAGAGACTGCAATGGCTTCACACTGAACCTTGTAGTTGCTATGACTTAACGATTTTTGTTTATATCTAATTTTAAGCAGTTGAAACAGGCAGAAATGTTTCCCTTGTGATACTCTACTCAGAAGGCCATGGGGTTCCCAGGAGCCCTGGAATAGTTGTTCTTGTACACACTTCAGATTCCTCCATGAATGAATTTTTTGGGGGGACTCAAGACACTGTTTTCCAACTTGCAAAAATAAGCATAAAATCACAAACTAATAAGCAAAAAAAAAAAAAAAATCTCATTCTCAGAATGCAGGGGACTTGAGGGGATAGTTTCTGGGCTAGAAATTTCTCAAAATAGTAGTTTTCATTTTCAGGGTTGTTAAAAGAAAATAAAACTTAAGAAATATTCAATTTTATGGAGTTTCATTGAGCAAAGAATGTTCGCGAACTGGGGCAGCCTCCCAAGCCAGTGCCGGCTCGCAGAGACGCCGGTGCAGCCACGTTGTGGAAGCAAATTTACGGAAAAGAAAGTCCTGTGAAAATGGAAGTGAGGAACAGAAACAGGTTGGTTACAGCTCAGCATTTGCCTTATTTGAACCTGATTCTTAGTTGGTCACTTTTGATTGGCCAAAACTCTGTGATTGGAACAAGAGTAGGTTAGTCTGTCTGCATAACCAGTTAGGTTACAGCTCACTATGTGAAAGGTTATGGAGAAACCCCTCGGTCGAACTCAAAATATGCAAGGATTAGCCCGATATGAGCTACATTTAATTTAACAGGGTGAAGAGATCAGGCCTAAATCCAAATTAAGTCAAATAAATGAGAAGGGTGACTCTGTATGAAACACCAGTAAAGCATAGTAAAAGTTAATTCATGTCTGAAATGAAGTGTAAATTCCACTAGATCATAAAAATTAGTAACAGGAACCTGAAGGCGGGCAGCATGCCAGGAGGATCTTGTGAGACACCTGTGAACCTCAGACCCACTTTAAAAACCATTATCTTTTAGAAATTACCACACTGTTTTCCACAGAGGTTGTATTAGCTTATACTCCTTCCAGCAGTGTAGAAGTGTTCCCTTTTCCCCACATCCTCTCCAGCATCTATTGTTTTTTGAGTTATTGATGACGGCCATCCTGACTGGAGTTAGGTGGTATCTCAGTGTGGTTTTAATTTGCATTGCTTTGATAATTAATGAGGCTGAGCCTTTTTTCATGTATCTGTTGGATGCTTGTATGTCTTATTTTGAAATGTGTCTATTCATGTCTTTTGCTCACTTTTTAAAAAGTTTTAAAATTTTTGTTTATTTTTTATTATAAAGATGTGGGGTACAATTCAGGGTTAGGTATACAAATGTTGATTATGCAGGTACCCTTGTTGATGAGGTATGCCCCTCCCTCCCCTAGCAGTTTCCCTCAACTGCCAATCCAGCAATGCCCCTTCTGGGAATATGCTCAGAGGAACTCAAATCACTCTATAAAAAAGACACCTGCACACACATGTTTATGGCAGCATTATCCACAATAGCAAAAGCATGGAACCAACCATGCTACCCATTGACATTGGACTAGATAAAAAAATATGGTACATATACATGATGGAATATTATACAGCCAAAAAGAAGGACAAAATTATGAACTTTGCAGCAATTTGGATGGATTTAGAGTCTATCATATTTTGTGATCTATCACAGAAATTAAGTACTGAGGACCACATGTTGTCAGTCTTAAGTGGACCTTGAACATTTATCCTAATACTGTAAGAAAGGGTTTGGCAGTAGCAAGACGCTGCCAGAAGAAGGGTAACATATAACATCAATAAGGGTCCCTGATCTCAAACCAGGTAAAGTAGGGTCCGAAGGGAGGCCCAAACTTTACCTGTATGATGACCACTTATCTACCTAATCTTCAATTGTATCCCACATGTTTAAAATAAAAAAGAACTTAAAAAAATTTTAAAACCCTCAACATAAAATAATGATAAAAAAAACCATTATCAGCATGATAATGGGGCCACCAAAGGCCACATGAATAGGATTAAACAAGGTTGTGTCTCAGAACAAATTCAGATTCTTGCAGTGAGACAGAAATGTGTGTGTGTATGTGTGTGTTAGAGAGAAGGAGAAAGAAGCAGTGAGAAACAAATGATGAGAACGAAAGAGAAAGGGAAAGAATATTAAGAATATTTTTATTTTTCCTGGAGCAGGGAGCTGAATGAATGGAATGAACATTCGATCAAGAATCATGAGACTTGAGTTTGGGCCTGGGATTTGGTCTCCCGGAATCTATACCTTCCCTACCTGGGCTTTGGTTCCATAAACTATAAAAGACCTCACAAGATTATTTTGAGAGACAGAGGTACAACTGCCTTGAAAGTAAGCTTGATAAATAATGCAAGTTATCATTGCTATTATTATTACCATTAATAATTAACAAAGGTTGATGTCATGGACATACACACACTGTCTTAGCTAGGACCGTATACACAAAGCTGTTTCTATCATGACTACAGCACATGCTGAGTCTCCTGGCTGCTGGATCATAATGAAAGGTATAACTATGTTACCAAGGCTATATACCAGCAATTATCTCTCAAAAGGACACTGATAAGAGTGTTAACTTGGCACTCTAAGAAAAACCCAAGAACATTTTGGAAAATAAACTCTGTAAGATGCCCTATGATAAACATTTAATAATGGAAGTTGTGTTTTCTCTTTCTTTCCTTTTCTTCCTCCCTTTCTCCCTCCCTCTCTCCCTCCTTTCTTTCTTCTTTCCTTCCTTCTCACTTCATGTTCTCTAACTTGTTTCTTCAAACAATAATTGAATGCTATCTTTGTAAGACATTGTACTGAGCTTGGGAGTGAATACCAAACAAGTATGGCATGATTCCTGCCCTTAGGGAGCTTCCTATCTGCTCTGGGAAGCATGGGAGAAGGCAGATAAACCAGTTTTCATAAATCACTTGTTCCACTGCAGTAGATCAGTAAGACAGAGTCAGGACCAGAGCATGGCATACCATCATGCCTTTGCCTATACAATTCTCTTCACCAGCATTTGGATGGGTTTAGATCTGAACTCTGCCCCTAACCAGTCATTTACCAGTGATTGTGGGCAAGTTACTTAATGTTCCTGACCACCAGTTACAGTGTATGTAAAATGGGGTTAATAATGAGTGGTGCTGTGACATGGTGCTGTGAGGATTAAATGAGATGCTATGATGTAGATGCCTAGAATTGTTGATGAGTGCCAAAACATGATTATTCAATTATGAATAATAACACGTATCATTTTATATCAAGAATGTTTGTAAAACACGACTCCCACACCAGGCTTGAGGGCAGGGGCCAGGTTTCCTGCTTGCATTTCTGGAACTTTGCCTATAGTAAGCTCACCATAAAAGTATGATGAATGAATGAATGAAAGAATGAGTGAAAAGCGCCAGTAGAGGGCAAGTAAAAGAAGTGGCAGAGTCAATTTACCAATCTGTTTGTGATTACATTATAATTTGTAAACTCATGAGCAAAGTACAAGTGCAGTGGGAGCAAATAGTTGATTTGTAGAAAATGTAAAGCAAATATCTACAACCCAACAATGCTGCTGATGAAGCTGACTGTCTTGACACCTGGAGTACATTTGCTTCCAACTGGATACCTCATGGGCCTGAGCGGTTGCCAGAATATTTGGGTGAGGAAGTTAGTTTTTAAAAAAACATAGCACATGGGCATGCTACTAGGTTGTTTTTCTTGCTAATGACAGAATATTTTAATGTTTTGGGATGAGAGTATGCCTCCTGCTATAATGAATTTGTAATAGATTAAGATGAGTTATGCAAATGAGATCATCGTAATTACAGAGCTTTGGGTTTATGAATTTCTCTATTAATTATTCTGCAGTGGTTTTGCAGTGCAAGAGTTCAAGGTATCAAAAAATCATTGTGGTTTTAATGTATTACCACTTTTTCTTTTTACCTCCCAGGGATAAACATTTAGTAAATGCATATAGATCAAGGTGAAAATATCCTTGTCTTAAGAGCTTGAATGGAAATTTCTCATAGGGAGGGAACAATCTTTGATGAGGAAAATATTTTGATGAATCACTTGGGACAAGGTGAGATCTTAAGGCTATGGGAAGTCAGGAACTAAAGAGATACAGGATAACTAGGTGGACGTTTGAGGCTGGGAGGAAAGATGAAGTGAAAGCAAGAGTTGGGGAAGGATAGAGAGAGGAAGACTTGGGAACATGGCAGGAGGCCACAGCCCAAGTTGTAGAAGCTGACAAGGATCTTTTGGAAACAGGAGTATCTAAAATTAAATTTCAAGTTGTTTCCACGATTGAGAGGTAAACCGTATCTCTGGAAACCTTCAGAAAATCTTTGGGTTCACAAATATTGGGCAGGCTGAGTCTACTTCTGGGTTGATACAGTCCCAAATAGGGAAATCATAAGCCCAACAAAGACCCTCTTCTTGACCAAACTCTAGGCAGGATTCTCTGAGTCCTTTTTTTGACTAGGCCCTGGTTGGCTTGTCCTCAAGAGCCCACTTTTAGCAAGAATTCTGCCAAGAATGCCCACCCTTGATATCTGATTCAATTCCTCATCCCTCACCCCTGGTATCTGATACCTGGCCTGCCTACAACAAGAATCCTGTCAAGTTGCTTGAATCAGAGTCCTCCCTAACCCCAGATGTTTCTGCCTTTGTAATTTTTTTATCCCTCCACCCTGATCCTTGGCTATATATCCTTACTTACTCATGCTATATTTAGAACTGAGTCCAGGTCTATGCTGAGGTCTCTTTTCTCTTATTGCAATAGTTCCTGATTAAAATCTGTTTTTACCTCTTGACTACTGTCCAGCTCTGGTTTTCTTTAACATACAGAAGATTAGCGCTGGAAGGAACCTTGAGTAGAGAGTAGAGGAGTGCTCATTCCTCCCCATTTCCCAGAGAAATCCTGGGGAGGATTTTGGACTTTTTGCAATTTTCTGAAAAGAGTAATTTTCTCTAGAAGGGAGAGTAAAGAAGTGGCTAAGAATGCGAGGTCAAATCTCTGTTAGTATCCTATATAGTAACCTTGTGCAAAGTGACTTAGATTTTATATCTCACCTATAAAATGAGCTTAATTATAATGATAGCCACTACTTCACAAGAGAAGGATTAAATTAAATAAAGCAAGTAAGGTATTTAGCTTAGTGCCTGACACATAGTAAGCATTTTTAAAATGTGAGATACTATTATAATTATTGCATATGTGAAAGCAATCTATTTCCTTTGTATTCCTGGTCAAGATTATTCTTTTTTTTTTTTTTTTTGAGTTGGAGTCTCACTCCGTCGCCCAGACTGGAGTGCAGTGGCCGCTCCCGGCCACCGCAGCCTCGACCTGCTGGGCTCCGGCGATCCTTCCGCCTCAGCCTTCTAAGTAGCTGGAAATACAGGCGCAAGCTACCACGCCCGGCTAGTTTTTGATTTATTGTAGAGATGAGGTCTTGCTTGCCCAGGTGGGTCTCGAACCCGCGGGCTCAGGCAATCCACTCACATCAGCCTCCCAAGGCGCGGGATTACAGGCTGAGCCACCGAGCCCGGCTCAAGACTACTCTTTTGCTTAGAAAATTCAGGCAGAGAACACTTTCAGGGCTATGCCTTTCAAGGCAATGATCAGGGTCTCAGTCCTCAGCTGAATATTTTTACTTTTATCTTTTCAGGGTCACAGCACATGTGCTTTAGATACAGGAAATATCTTTTTCCTTAGGCAAGAAGGTTTGACCATGACTTACCAGACTATAGTGACCAATTTTGACAGTGACTATTGTATTTTGGAAATGTGCCTGGATCATCATGCTAATGGTTCCTTATATTTACATAACCTTTTAGAGTTTGCATAGGGATATGCATGCTGGCCTCATGAATTAAGGTATCCCTAACCTCATTTTACAAATGAGAAACTGTGACTTGGAAAGCTCACTTCCCATGTCACCAGACCCAAGGTGGCTATAAGTCAGACCCAGGCCTTTTGCTTCCTTTTTCATTGATTTTGGGGAATATGAAATGGTGTTCTTCATCATCTAAAATGCCTCTACTATCTGCAAACTCTTGCCCAGAGAAAGAAAAGCAGAGGGGACAGTTTTGAACTATTTTGCATATCAAAGGAATTCATTCTTCCCATTTAAGATCAGAAGTTTATCTGCCCAAATTAAATGCAGACTTCTAGTGCTAATCTTATATATATGATCCTTATTTGAATTCTTTTGGGATTTGTGATTTGCTTCTGTCAATCAACTAATGGAATGAAAAGAAAACCACAGACCTCCATTCTTGGAGATTTCTGGCAAGGTCTCCTTTATGAATAAAAAGACTCTCTTTCCTTTAACTGTTCGTCTTCCTTCTTCTCATCGCTCAAGACAAGCCCTGACCTGGTGCCAGAGGAGTGCATACCCTTTCTGGATTAAAAGGGGGATGCCAGTGGCTGCTTCAATTACTCTACATCTTCTGTTCTCTATTTTTATCCTGTTTATGTGATTGTGAGATAACAAAGCTATGATCCATAACGCCTTGGAAGACAAAATATTTGGGGGAGGAGGGGCCAGTGCATTGATTAAAAGGAGGGCAGACAACGGAAGAAAAAGACAGCAATAAGGAAGTGAACTTTTCCTGGTGAAGAAACCTGACAGGAGTAGAAGCTAGAAACCTGCTTTGCAAAGTCTTACTGTACATATCAGTTAAGGAAACTGGGCCCAAGGTTTTAAAAACTCCAGCAGATCTAGAAATTTAGGGCTAGGATAAATATCTGGTAAAATTATTGTCTAGCATTTGCACAGTGCAGAGTGAGAGAGCTAAATTAGAGAGAATGGCATTTCGGAATTTATATTTTAACACCTTTACCCTGGTGAGCTGAAAAGGTTAAGACAACTTTACACATATTCCTAAGGTATCATTTGCACACACTGGAGAATCTCACTACTTAGAGACCTAAAGATCATGATGTGTGTGTGTGTGTGTGTGTGTGTGTGTGTGTAGGTGTGTATGTATGTGTGTGTGTGTATGTGTGTGTGTCTGAGTGGTGGACTGACTCTTGCCCACATGTGCTTACATTTCCCACTGGAGATGGTAAAGGGTCAAAGAAGTCTGGTCAAGGGGACAGTTTAGGGAAGCCAACAAATCCCAAACAGCATTTAGCTTCTAGAAAAGACAGAGTGCTTAAAAATGCACATATACATTTATTTTCACATAAATTCATTTAACATTTTCCCAGGGTTCCTCTCTTTAGGAATGTGTGTGAATGTGTGGAGAATGAGAAGCCAGATGTTAATGGATAGGGTTTCATGCTGTTGCTGTTGTTTTGTAACTATAAAAGGAACATCTCCAGAGTTTGGCATTGCAAATTGATTTGTAAACCCTGCTTTACTGTCCAAATTGAAGGAGGGGGAGGAAAGAAGAATGACCCTAGAACAGAATGCTGTTCTGACATTTCCTGATTTCAACAGTGCAGAAGTGGTTTAATGCATCAGGATTCTCAGAGGAACTTATATCTGTTCATCTCTCTGCATATGTAATTGATGACTGCAAAGCCTTTTGAACAAAGAAAGATGGCAATACCTGGCAATGTTAATTAACAATGTATAGATTTGAAATGTCCTCTTCCAAAGCTTCAATCCAAATGCTAAATGATGCCAAGGGTCTTCAAAAGCAATTAGAGAAAAGAAACGTATCAAGTTAACCTTCATCATCTTCACTAATTAATATTTATTGGGTGCCCAGACATTGTGCGTGGCTTTGACATAGGAAACAAATCTTGGATTTTAAAATAGTTGATGAAATACTTATGAGTTCAGTGACAAGGTAGAAAAGAGGATAAATGAACTGTTTGAGCATGATACGAATTATTTGAAGATTTTTGAAATTTAGTGAGCTGATCTCATTAGCAGGGTCCTGAGAATCTCTAATGGGTTATGCTTCTGAAATATCCATTTATTTCTTTATGAAGAAATTATAGTTAAACTGTGGCAGGATTTTTGGCAAGTATTTGAATGTCAGCAACTACTCTTCTTTATTCTTTATAGTTCAATTCAACTCAACTCTAGTCACTTATTATATATAAATATATGTTATTTATATATACTTATTATATATTCACATAAATATATATAAATAAAATATATAAATATTTATCAAAATCTGGTGCTAGACTTTTGAGGAGAAGATATAGATTAGTAAAATAATGTTATATATAAAAAAGATCTAGAACTTAAAAGACTTGGGTCCTAGCCCTGGTTCTACCACTGCCTGACTGTGTAAGGTTGGACAAGATATTGAACTTCCCCAAGCTTCAATTTTCCTACTGTAATAGGAATATAATGAGTGCAGTACTGTAGTAGTATCTATTTCAGAGGATTATTGGGAAGATTATACATGAGATGCTGCACATTACTGGCATATGGTTAACTTTCTGATAAATATTAGCTATTATTAATAGCAACAATATAAATCTCACAATTTTCTGAGGAGATAAACAATCATTTATTCAACACACCTTTCTTGCCTACTCTGGATCAAGCTCTGGTTTTAGACAGACACATTGATGTCCTCTTGGCTCTCAAGAGGCTTGGAATCTAGAGAGAATAAAGATGTGCAGCCAACCACAGCTGAAAAGGCAGCAAGTACAAGGTGACATAGGTGTTTGGGGCAATGCAGTTTATCAGTTGGGATGTTTTGGCTAAAATACGAACTCATATTGTCTTAATCAATTAGAAACTTTATTATTGCACATGACAGAGAGCAGAGTGAGAGTTTCTTCTGCTGAGTGATGCCATCAAGGACTTAGTGTTTTTCTATCTTTCTACTCTAGTAGCATTGGCTTCATTCACAGATTGTTAGTCAGAAAGCACAATATCCAAACACAATATCCAAACCTACATATAATAATGCCTAAAAGAAGAAAAGAAGCCGGGCTCGGTGGCTCAGCCTGTAATCCCACGCCTTTGGGAGGCTGAGGTGAGTGGATTGCCTGAGCCCGCGGGTTCGAGAACCCCCTGGGCAAGCAAGACCTCATCTCTACAATAAAACAAAAAATTAGCCGGGTGTGGTAGCGCGCGCCTGTAGTTCCAGCTACTTGGAAGGCTGAGGCGGAAGGATCGCCGGAGCCCAGCAGGTCGAGGCTGCGGTGGCCGGGAGCGGCCACTGCGCTCTAGTCTGGGCGACAGAGTGAGACTCCGACTCAAAAAAAAAAAACAACAAAAAACAAAAAAACCCCAAATATTTTCTCCTAATCTATGTCTAGTCTTGTCATTTCTTTATTACTGCTTTCTAAAAAGCAAAACTTTTAATTTTAACAAAGTTCAAGCTATCATTTTTTTCTTTTATGAATCAAGTTTTTGGTGCCATATCTAAGAACTTTTGTTTGGCCCAAGGTCACAAAGATATTCTCCTATATTTTACTCTGAAGTTTTATAAATTTTATAATTACATTTAGTTTTCTGATACATTTTGAGTTATGTTGCATAATGTGTGAGGTATGCACTGTGGTTGGCTTTTTTTGTAGTGGTTATCCAATTAGCCCGGAATTATTTATTGAAAATATTATGGTTTCTCCACTGAATTACCTTTGTATTTTGTCAAAATCATTTGAACATATCTGTGTAAATTTTTACCTAGACTCTCTAGTCCAATGATCTATGTGTTATTTTTAAGTCTTGAAATCAGATAGAGTAACTCCTCCAACTTTGATTCTTTCCTAATATTATTTTGTTCTTTCTACTTCCTGTGATTTCCATGTAAACTTTAGAATTACCTGTTTGATATCGAAAACTTTACTGCTGAAATTTTGATTAAGATTATGTTGAATCTATAGATCAAACTGAAAGGAATTGATATTTTAGCGATATGCACATTTTCCAATATATTTCTCCATTTATTCAGGTCTTATTTGATTACTCTCATCAGTATTTTACACTTTTATGAATATAGGTCCTGCTTATATGTTTGTTAGAGTAATATCTAAATATTTTATCTTTTCTTAGTTATTGAAAATGATATGTTTTATAAATTTTGGTTTCCAATTGCTCATTGCTAGCATTTAGAAGTACCATTAATTTGTATTCTCGTATCCTGTGTACTTGCTAAAGTCATTTTTATTACTTCTAGTAGTTTTTGTAGATTTTTTTTTGGAGCTTCACACATAGACAATCATGTTGTCTACAAATAAAGACGGTTTCATTTCTTTTCTTAGCAATACTGTGCTTTTCTTTATCTTGTGTCAATCTGCTGACTAGGACTTTAAGTAGAATGATAAATAGAACTGGTGGAAGCAGAAATCCTTGTCTTGTTCATAGTGATAGGGGTAAAGCATTCAGTTGTTCATAAATAAGGATGATACTAGTTATAGATTTTTGTGGATGTCCTTTATCAAGTTAAAGAAGTTCTCGCTATTCCTAGTTTGCTGAAAACTTTTGTTATAAATGGGTGTTGACTTTTGTCACATACATTTTTTGCATCTATTGCAATGATTATGAGGTTTCTAAAAAGTGTTAATATGGTGAATGATATTAATTGATTTTAGAATATTATGGCCACCATTTACTCGTAGTATAAACTCCCACTCATTTGTGATGTAGAATACTTTCTATATATTGTAAAATTCAATTTGCTCATATTTTTAAAGGAATTTTGCATCTTTATTCATGAGAGATATTGTTCTGTAATTTTCTCTACTTGTAACATCTTTCTCTGTTTTTGTATCAGTGTAATGCTGATCTCATAAATGAGTTGGGAATTGCTCTCTCATTTCCTTTTTTATCAAAGACATTTCATAGAATTGGTATTATTTCTTTCTTAAATGTGTATAGAATTCACTAGTGAAACCAGTCAAGCCTAGAGCTGATGATGAAAGACCTGGTCCAAGTCCAAAGAACCAAGAACCAAGAGTGTTAATGTCCAAGGGCAGGAGAAGATGAATGTCTCAGTTCAAGCAGAAAGCAGGATTGATCTTCCTTCACTGTTTTGTTCTATTCAGGTTCTCAACAAATTGGATGAGTTCCACCCACATTGATGAGGGCAATCTTCTTTACTCAGTTGATTTAAATACTAATCTCTTTTGGAAACACCCTTACAGACACACCCAGAAATAATATTTTAGCTGCTAGTTGGGCATCCCTTAACTCAGGTAAGCTGACACATAAAACTAACCATCACAATTATTAACTTATCTTTTTAATGCTCTTTCTTTCTGATTGTGATAATTTGTATATTATCTCTGTTTTTCTTGGTCAGTATGGCTAGAGGTTTATCATCTTTTTTTAAGGTTTCTTTTCTGTTTATTATTGTTATGTTTTCAATATCATATTTATTTTAAAAACTACTATTTTCTTTATTATGCTTAATGTTAGCTTAATTTGCTCTTTTAAAATTAGTTTCTAAAGTAGAAATTTTAGGTTATTTATTTCAGATTTTTCTTTTTTCTAACGTAAGCATAAAATACACTTGTAAATAACTCATAAGTCTGAGAGATAATCTTAAGGGAAATTAGGAAATATGTTGAACCAAATGAAAATGAAATGTTAACATTTGTGGGATGCAGCTAAAATAGTATTTAGAGGGAACTTCATAGCATTCAATGCTTTTAGATATATACCCAAAAGTGAGATAGCTGAATCATATGGTATTTCTCTTTAATTTTTAGAGGAACCTCCATGTTGTTTTTCATGGCTGTTGCATCATTTTACATTTCTACCAGCATCATTTTACATTCCTACAAGAGTTTCAATTTCTCTACATTCTTGCCAATTCTTGTCATTTTTAAAAAATAATAGTTATCCTAACAAATGTAAAGGGATATCTCATTGCAGTTCTAACTTGCATTTTCCTGATAATTATTGATATTGACAGATCTGTTGATTATTAGTATATCTTTTTTGGAGAAATGTCTGTTCAAGTCCTTTTCATTTTTTAATTGGATTATTTGTTTTTTGCTATTAACATGTATGAGTTCCTTCAAATTTTTGAAAATTAACCTCTTATGAGATATATGGTTTGTGTAGATTTTCTCTCATTCTGTAGGTTGCCTGTTCATACTGTTGGTTGTTTCCTTTGCTATGAAGAAGCTTTTTAGTTTGATGCAATCCAGCTTGTTCATTTTTGCTATTGTTGCCTGTGTTTTTAGTGTCATAGCCAGTAAATCATTGCCAAGGCCAATGTTAAGAAAATTTCTTCTTCTTCTTCTTTTTTTTTTTTTTGTAGGAGTTTTACAGGTTTGGGTCTTACATTTTGAGGTGATTTTTGTATGGGTATAAGGTAGAAGTTCAATTTCTTTTCTTCTTTTTATTTTTTTCTCATATTGATATTCACATTTTTCAACACCAGATGTTAAAGAGACTATATTTTCTTCTTTGTGTGCTCTTAGCACCTTTGTCAAATATCTTGATGAACTGATTCTTTTATTTTTTATATACAATGCTTCTTTTTTCTTAGCAATTTCTTTGTTTGACTTCTGCTTAATGAAATATTAATATAGCACCTTCTCTTTCTTTTACTTTTTTCAGAGCATATAATATTTTCATCTTTTTATTTTATTGCTTGTCTATAAAATTGTATTTATTGTGGGTTTGTTGAAAATAGTATATACTTGGATCTTGAATTTTTCTCTAATTGAAAAATCCTTGTTTTTAATTTGGTTTATTTTTTAATTACGTTTATTGGAATTATTGGTATGTTTGAGCTTAAATCTATATTTTATTTTTTGTTTTTCTCCAATGTGCTTTGATTTTGTTGCCTGATGCATTTTTCTTTTCTTTCTTTCTTTTTTAATTATTTATTTTATTTATATTTAGCTATTGGGTCTTGGGTTCTATTTTTTTGTACTATTTCTTTAGAGATTCCTTTTTCACAGTTCATTTAGAGTTAACATTTTACCATGTACAGTCATTTAAGTCCCTTTTTCTTCTTCCCTTTATGCTATTGTTTTCATATGTATTATACCTATACATTTAAAACCATAATACAAATGTTGTAGTTTTTCTTTTCAATATTCATACATATTTTTAAACTCAAAAGAATAGTCTATTATATTTACCCAGATATTTACCAATTCTGTTGTTCTCTTCTTTCACTCTTGATGTTTCAATTTTTTTTCTAATAGTATCTCTTTTCACCCTGAAAAAATTTGGTTAGCTGCTGATAATGTCTGCATTTCACATTCATTTCTGAAAAAATTTGTTCCTGAATATAAAATTTGGGTTGAAAGTTCTTTCTGTTTCCACTGTACAGATGGTATTCCACTGTCTTCTTACTTCCATGGTTTCTGACAACAAATCTGCAGTTTTCCCTGATATGCAATGTGTCATTTTTCCTCTGGCTATTTTCAAGATTGTTTCATCTTTAATATTTAACAGTATGAGTATTATGTTTTGGGGCCTGTGTTTCATTGTCATGTATTGAACTTCTTGAATCTGTAGATTTATATCTTAGCCAAATTTGGAAATTTTCAATTATTACTTTTTCAAATAATATTTTTTCTGGCACATTTCTTGCATTTGTTTCCTTTTCCTCTAGGTACTTCAATAGCATAAATGTTCGAGGTAGGAGAATCTGTGTATATTTTCCCACACATCCTGGAGCCTCTGTTCATTATTTTTTCAATTTTTTTCTATCTGTGTTTCAGATTAGACAATTTTATTCTGTCATTATGCTCATTGATTGTTTTCTAACATTAGACCAGATAAGACTGTTATATCAGATATTATATATTTTTACTTTAAAAGTTCAATTTAGTTACTACTTTTAATTGTTTCTCTTTTCCTGCTAAGAGCTTCATGGGACAACTGAATATGACTTTGTGACCTGTTAAAATCCTCTGGAGAATTTTTCTTTTCTGCTGGTTTGTTTTTACAGTCAGTTAATCCAGTTTTTAGTCTTTGTTATTATTTTTTGGGTATGTTCTACACAGAGAGCTCTAGTGTGATCCTAGGACTTATGTTAGTTACTGCCCCATACTAAGGTATACTCTTATACAGCTGTCATCTCTAAAAAATCCCCTATTCTTGACTGCCAGAGACCCCTTTTACCAGTTCTTCTGGCCATAAACATGAGTTTCTGGGGTTTAGGCCCTATGGTGTTGAACTGTTTTGTGCAATGGGGACCACACTTGGGATGAAGGGGTAAAAGTGTAAGAGAGAGAACAAATAAAGTATTTCCATTATTTGGGCTACTGAGACCCCTTTTCTAGTTTCTCTAACTGTAGAGATGAATTCTCTCTTGAGATTTATATACACCAACATCACCACATCTAGACATACAGTACCATGACTGGGGCTGGCCTCAGGCATGGCCAAGAAAGGAAAAAGATTTTTTAAAAAAAACAAAAAACAATAATAGCAACAACAGGGAATTCACCCCATATTCTCTGACTTTTAGTGGCTTATTTGACTGGTCTTCTGATCAGAAAGATGACTTTCTTTGGGGTTTTTCTCTTCAAACTTCTATTCCATGAATTGAAGCTGAGACATAAAGGAGGGAAAAATTAGAAAACTTATCAGTACTGGCTTGTTATACATTGAGTGTTTGTGCTCCCACAAAATTTATATGTTAAAATCCTAACCCCCAATGTAATGGTATTAGAAGGTGGGGTCTTTAAGAGGTAATAATTAAGACATAGGGTAGAACCTTCTATAATGAGATTACTAGAAGAAGAGACATGAGAGCTTGCATCCTCCCTTCCCAACCTTTACTCTGTCTCTTTTTCTCCCCTGCAAGGCTATAATAAGAAAGTGACCATCTGTAAACCAGGAAGTAGGAAGTGTGCCTTCACCAGACATGGATCTTCCATGGCCTTCCCATACTTCAGAACTGTGAGACATAAATATTTGTTGTTTAAGCCACCCAATTTATGGTATTATATTATAGAAACCCAAGCTGACTAAGAATGGCTATTTTAAGAATGGCTATTCTTAAAGTTTTTACTTTCCTCCTGTATTTATCTCTTTTCTGAGTCTCGAAGTAGTTGTATTGTGTATTCTTCCCAGAAGTTTACATTTGAACCCATGGGATAGATAAGAAATAGTAAGCTTACTCCAATTTGTCCAGCAGCAGTCTATCATATGCCCATTATTTAGAACAATTTGTCTGTTGACTTCTCCTATTTTTAATTTTTTCTGTAGCAATAACATTGGTTATACTGAAGTGAGATGAAAGTAATATCCCTTCAAGAATTATACCTATCTCCCACCATAGCTTTTTATTTTCCAGTTTGTGAAAGAATGTCTCATATTAAAACCTTTGTAAAGTTAAAGTAATGCAACCTTTATGGTATGTGTCCATTATTCCATTTACTGGTAAAGGAGGTTTAAAAGCCCAGCAGAATAACATGGAAACTATAAAACCTTAAATCTGCTCTTAAGTTAGAATTGTCATTTCATACAACTAAAGGATTGGTAGTCTGTAATAATGTTTCTTCCACTCCTACAAGAATGTGATTAGAAAGACACCATATGGTAGCAGTCTGTGTTTTATATATAAATGGGGCAGGGGAAGGAGGAGGAGTGAGAGAGAGGGAGATAAAGGTAGTTTTGATTGTTAACCAAGTATGGTAAGATAAGTCAAGATGAATTCCATTTCACTAACAAATAGAACACCTACTGTGCAAGCCAGACTGCTTCTTACATGCTGGAGAAGATTTTTGAAGTACATAAGACTAATTTCCCTATTTCTTTGGCATTTGGTAGGAAAGACAACTTATATACCATTGTTTTAAAACAAGTTAAAGAGTGATAATGCCAAAAGATGGTCAGTATAAACCACAATGGGTATTCCACAATGAAAGAGAGAATGGGATAATCATCAAAGAGATGGAATACTTAAAGGAGAGGTGGGATTGGAGAATACAATGACTGGGGAAAATACAGGGAGAACAGATTGAGTAGAATTATAGATGGCAGAAAAATATAGAGCATAGAAAGGAACTGTCACAACATTCAGTTTTTAGCTGAATGGTAGAAGATAAAGATGGGAAAGTAGACTAGGACCAGATCATAGAGGGTGCTGAAAGTCAAAGCAAAAACTTTCATGTTGGCAATTAACAAAAATCTACAATAGAAGGTTGTTGAATGGGAGGAGTGGCATCCAGCAGAGCTCTGACTTTGGAAGACCAATCAGTAATGTGAACTATGATGATTGAGTCGGGAGGGACATGGAGGAAAGAATGTCAGTTGGATGACTACAATGATCTGAACAAGAGTTAGCAAGTATCTAACTAGGTTAATAAAAATGGAAATGGAATGGAAACAAGATGGATTAAAAGTATAATCAATGATGGTCCTGCATGCCTTGAAAATAGAAAACACAGAAGGGTGATAGGTTAGGGAGATAAGTAGGCAAGTTCAGCCAGACTTATTATTGCTTACAAGACAATCTGTTAGAGATGCTCATTAAGCAGGTAGGACAGAAGGGCTCAAAAGCACAGGAAAGACCTGTAATGAGGAGGTGCATTATGAAATCAAGTACGTATGGAGTTGTCATGGGGGTTGGAAAAAAAAGAAGAAAAAATCATGGTAGAAATCTGACTTTTGAGAAGGAGGTAGAGAAGAGAGAAATGATTTGAAAAAGAAGTAGAAACAGAATCAATGTCTCAGAAGACAAGGGAAGAGAGAGTTTTAAGGAGGAGTGACAGTTTCAAGGCAATTAGAAGAATTTCAATAGCGTTCTGATGACAGAAGCAGGGATGTGAAGGCTGAGTAAGGTACTGGGACTAGGAGTAAGGGGGACAATAAATGTATCTCTCTTTTAAAAATGTCTAGCAGTGAGGACCTGGGTACCACAGAACAACCTGAGAGGAATGTGGCCTCTACTGGGTAGACCTACTCAGGCCAAAAATTAGGTAGCAATAATCCGAGATAAACAACTGTTCAATGATGTTCTCAGTAATTAAGACAAAAAAAAATTATGTGGAAAAATAAGAGATGGTAGAGTCAAGTAAGGGGGGCTTTCTTCACACAGTGATATAGATTTTCTTTTCTTCAAAAATCTCTCACTTCATTTCAGAAAAAGATTTGCTTTCCCTTCACCCCTGCCCCCCGCCCACCATCCCCCCTGCAACCCAGTCTTTATTGAGTTTATGTTGCCACAGAAGGCAAGGGAAAGATGTTATATTCCAAGGATGCAGACTACAGGGAAAGAACACTCTTTTGCCCAAAAGCTGGAGGGGGAAAAAACAAAGCAATGACTCGGGAAGCTTTGATGACAACCATAGGTGCCACATTGTCCCTAACATTCAAACTTAAGCCAAACTCTTGCCTCAACCTATAGAGTCCCTGCTTGGGACTTTCCAGCAGGGAGTCAATCATGCCTCTCTTTCTTCTCCACTTCACTTCCCTGTTGTTTTTATTATCAGCACCTCCTCCTTGCGTTTCTCATCCCACAGCCACCATGTGACTGCTTCCATGTGGCAATGAGGAGTGTAGCAGAAAGAGAGAGAGGCTTGCAGAGAGTTGAGAAATGGCGTCACTTCCTACCTCAGTCATTAACTGGTACATGCAGACCTCAGGCTCCCCCTGTGACACGGGGGTGGAGGGACTAAATTGTCCCCCTAAGCACGTCTTGCTCTAAGGCTTTATAAAAACGTGAAAGGAGGACTTGGGAAAAAATTAGAAGGTTTCTAGTGTCGAGCCCTCCCCAGCTCTCATTCTGGCTTATACTGACACTTTCAGGGAAGTATTGTGTGCCCCATTTTAAAATTTCTGTGAAGTTACTTAACACCCGTTTTTTGTTTTTTGTTTTTAAACTGTGATGAAATGGAAAGTGAGGAAGTGACAAGGTCAGCCTCACCTCGATTACTCCTAACCCAAATTCTCAGAAACTTTATCAAGGACACAGTGGAGCTTACACGCAAATTCACCTCCTTCAGGACTGACAAGTATGCCTTTTATAGGACACTAAAGCTAGGAATCGTCCAAGGGCAAGCTCAGGGGAAACTCTGGGCTAGTGAAGTGGTCCCCTCTCTCCTCTTTTCTCCCTTTTGTCCACCCCCCACTTTTCTCTCCTCCTTCTGCAGAGACACTTGAGATGATAAAATGCAAGGCCAAGGATGTCTTCTGCTTTGTGCCTTTAGCTCTGAAGGGATATGAAGAGCTGGAGGAAAAAGGGAGAGGACGGGGTCAGTGTCGATAGGGGAAAAAGAAATGCCAGTGCCTCATGTCCCACCCTGCAAAGTGAGAGTTCAGTTCATTAGACTAGACAAACAGGGTAGGGATTGGAGATAGAATCCCAACACGGAAACTAAACGTGTGGTTAATGCATCTATCCCTTTCTCTGCAAAAAGGCCTCTCAGCAACCCAAGGAAGGGGTAAGCAGCAGGACAGGGGACTGATATAGCCAGGAACAAAAGCCCTAAGCTACTGCCTCACAGAGGGTGGATTCCTCAGGGGATTCATGGGACCATCAGGAGGGAGGTCAGAAAGGATGAAGGAGGCACAGACAGCGATGTGTCAAGATCTCACCATTCACAACAATAAAACACACACACGCGCGCGCGCATGCGCGATGGAATAATGAATTATGTAACCCAAATCATCTCCATTGTCAATGAAGTAGCAAAACGGTGTTCTTCAAAATGAGGCCTGCGGGAGGCGCCCTCCGGGGAGGCCAGGCCATGGCTGCCCGAGGGCTCCACTGGCAGCAGGTGAGGAGCGTGAGGCTCAGCCCTGCTGTCAGGTGTGCTCAGCAGGCTACCGAGGGGCGCGGAGTGCCCGCAGTTGCTCTCAGACAAGCCAAAAAGAACATAAACAATCCGTTATTAAACATCCCTATGCTAATAGCATGACTCTGTATTTACCCAGCACTCTGCCAAGAGCCCAAACCTTTATCCAGGAGACCAGAACAGTTGATCTTAACACCTTTGAACAGATGGAAACTGCACAAATGGGAGAAGCAGGAATAGAAAAGAAAACTATACCTCTTATGCGCTAACCTTGGCCCAGAAAGGACATAATGTGTAAAGGGGAACTGTCAAGAGAAAAATTGCAATCTCTTCAGAAGCCAATGTACCTTTAATTTCAAAAGTGCAACTGAGTACCATTTTCTAGACAGATGATTCCCCACTTCATATCTCTTGCTGTTCTTTGGATAACTTCTGTTATTTCTCTTCCATCTGTTATTTTCATTTATTTCAGCTAGATTTTTCCAAATTGGAGGATCTTATTTTGGGAACGATGTATTCCAGAAATGTTACCCCATTTAAAAAGAACGATTGTTTCTTTGCAACTTGGAAGAGTATTTTCTGGGTCCGGGAGTCAAGTATATTTTCTAGGTTCAGAAATTAGCAGTCTTTTTTTCAGAAACTTGCTGCCAGATCTCCTTACCCAGCCTCAGTAACAGTGGTGTGTTCGGCCATCTTCATACTGGCCCCTGAAGGAGTCTCACTCACGTATTTCTCCCAGAACACTTCAGACCCCCTTGAAGAAGGTCTTCCATGAAGCCTAAAGCTCCTTCCAAGATTGTGGCAGGCAAGGGAACTGAAACCAAGTTAGTGGGTATCCATACAATATCCAAAGGACCAGCTCTCACCAGAAGGACCAGAACTTGCATAGAAAAGAGGAGCAAAGTGTCTACCCGCTTGGAGCCTGTGAAACAGAGAAGTAGGAGAGAACATGGGAGCAAAAGAAGGGCCAGGAATTAAGAGATGCACAGATACACTTGAAAACCCAAGAAAAAGGAAAAATATATCAAAAAGACCCAGTTGCCTACCCACAGGTGACATTTTCACTTTGAGTCTTCTCCTAGATGTTATAATCTTAGATGCATGAAACCTGAGATGTGCTGCTTCTTGCAAGCTGCTTTCTGAAGTCTTGTCTCCCTCCTCTTCCCACCTCGCATCAGCTCTAACCATGGCAGATCCTGCTGCCCAAAGTTGTCCTGTGCTGCCCATGAACCTGCTTTAGTGTGTAATGAGCTGGCCTGGGTGCCATTGGCTCTTTTCTGCACTTGGCATACTCCTGCCCATCTCTTCCAAGTCGACAGAAATGCTGTCTTCTCTTGTCTCCCAAACCAGTTGTTACGTGTTCCCCCTCTTGCTTCTGCAAGCACAGCTCACATCTCCCTTGTGGCACTTGCACAATAACTGTCCATCTCCTTCCTCCATTGGGCTTTGTCAAACTCAAGAATTTCATCAAGGCTCAAGGGTGGAATGAATGGAGGTAAATCTTAAGGCCTTCGTTCACAGTGTGTCAGGGTTCCTTGTAGTAAAGGATCACCCAGCCTAGATTCAAGCAGGGCCAAAAGCAAGCTGACTTGATGTGTTTTCTCACAGTGTGTTACTGCCATGGCAATGTCTATAGGCACTACCATATAATGGTTCTGTTCTCACCCTACTTGGCAGAAGACTCATAAGACTTGGGCGCAAGAGACTGGTTAGGTGACAGTGACACCAGGTGCCCAGGAGACATGGTTGGTATTCACTGGTTGACTGATGTCCTAAAACCCACTCACTCTGTTTTCTCATTTATCAGCATCACTAATGTTATTTCCTTTACTTTTACTTGCATATTTTTAGGTTAAAAGAATGAATTTTGCACAGTGTCTCATATCTGTAATCCTAGCATTTGGGGTGGGAGGAATGGCTTGAACCCAGGAGTTCAGGACCAACCTGGGGAACACAATGAGACCTTGTCTTTACAAAAAATTAGCCAGGTCTACATGGTGGTGTGTGCTTATAGTCCCAGATACTAGGGAGGCTGAGACAGAAGGAATACCTGAGACCAGGAGGTCAGGGCTGCAGTGAGCTATGATCATGCCACTGCACTCCAGCCCGTGAGCAACAGAGACCCAGACTCACAAAAAAAAAAAAAAAAGAAAAGAAAAGAAAAGAAAGAATGTGCTAACAGCTGTGAAGGCACCTAGTGGTTGTATAGAAAAATGATAGTCTGGCGGGGTTCGGTGGCTCAGCCTGTAATCCCAGGACTTTGGGAGACTGAGGTGAGTGGATTGCCTGAGCCCCGGGGCTCGAGATCTGCCTGGGCAACTTGGCGAGACCTCATCTCTACAATAAATAAATAAAAAATTAGCCGGGTGTGATAGCGCGCACCTGTAGTTTCAGCTACTTGGAAGACTGAGGTGGAAGGATCACCGGAGACCAGCAAGTTGAGGCTGCGGTGGCCGGGAGCGGCCACTGCACTGCAGTCTGGGTGACAGAGTGAGACTCCAACTCAAAAAAAAAAAAGAAAAATGATAGTCTGATGGAATTTTCTTAAACTTTGCTTCATCTTCTCATCTCACCAGTCTTCCCTTGTCAACTTACCAATAACAGTAATAATAATAATAGCTAAAATATTTTATTGTAGTTCAATTTCTTGCTTGTGTATGTTGTAGCTATAAAGGACTTGCAGATAATTCTTTTAGAAAAAAGCAACATATTGGCATGTGAAATTAAAGTCCCGTCACGTTAAGGTGTGTTTTTAAAAGAACGCTTGAACTTTGGTGTAAAGAGGAACTGGAAATTGGCTAGTCCAACCTCTCATCTTATGATGAGGAAACCAAGACCAGAAGAGGTCATGTGGCCTACACGAATTAGGGGCAAGGCCAGGATTCAAGCTCAGGACACTCAGTGCCAGGTCAGTGTTTGGTGACCCACAATGAGCCCAGGAGAAAGGGCATGAGTCATACTCCCGAAACTAGAAAGGCTAAGAGGTTGCTGAGTAGTCATCAGAGATGAGCTTCTGCTCTCTTCCTTCTACCCTTCCTCACTCTGTTCCAGCCACACTGGCCTCTGTATTGTCCCTCTCACACTCCAGGCTGCTCCGGCCTCAGGAGTTGTACATCTGTCTTCCTCCTTTGCCTGTGTCGACATGGCTGACTCCCTCACCTCTTTGAAGTATTTGCTTAAATATCACCTTCTCATTGATAATGGCCTTTAACTACCCTTTTATATCGCAGCCTCAATGCCAACACTCCCTTTTTCTACTTTACTTTTCTTTTTCTTACACATTTTATGCTAATTTTTTAAAATTTTATTTATTTATTTTTAATTGATAGCTTTTCTTTCTCCACTCACATGTAAGCTCCATGAGGGCAGAGATATTTGTGTATTTTGTTAACTCCTGTAATCCCAGTTCCTGGTGTTGGTTCAAAAATATTTGTTGAATGAATGAATGAGTGAATAATAATTGAGTAGATGGATGGCCTGTAGCAGAAATCCTCCTGAGAGACTATGAGAATATGTTATTTTTCATCAGTGTCTTCTCTCCTCTCTTCATAGGTAAGAACCTTGTCATCAAACACCTGGAGAGTTCCCCTATTCACAGTAGATCTTCAACTAAAATTGAGGGTTGACTTATGCACAGCTCAGAGAACTTATCTTTGGAAAATTGCCATCATTTACTGTTACCCATCCAAAGGCAACCTGCAGATTACTGAGTTTGACTAAAACAGCTTACCAGGATTAGAATACCTTAAACTTCCCAGGACATCTTATCTCTTCTTAAGAACCAGATAGTTGTCCAGGATCTTGTGGGCCTTAGTTTTTGCTATGGGCACAGAATTGGTTTGAATTTGAACTTAAAGGTTGTTATTATATTTTAATTTATCCCTGATATAAACTCATTCATTGGCCACTGATGGATGGCATGCTTGTCCATGCATAGAGGGGCAGCCTCCAGGGCATCACCTCATGAACCCAAAATTTGCCAAGCCAAGGGTCATTACCAGTAATTGCAACTGTGACCAGAATGAGAGAGTAGAGACAAAGAAATATAGAGTCTGGAGTTTCAGATTTAGCAGATCTCAGCAGAGAAAAGACAAGCGAACTATCAGCAATGAGACATAAATGAAGTAAAGCCAGGTATGAACGGAAGGATCAGTGGTAGTTCAAGAATTTAGAAGATTCATTATAAAGCACCTCTTAAGCAAGGCTTGGTGAGCTTTCTTGAGACAAAAACAGAGTGTTAAGGGGACTAAACTAGGCCAAAGATAAGAAGGAAGGAGGTAAAGATTCAGTTTTAGTACTGAATGTCTGTCATTCTAATAACCACCACAGTCCCAGGCAAACCAGGACAGGTGGGCTCCCTCAGTGCTGGGCTGGTTCTGAATGTGAGAAGCAGAGGTAGTTCCTTCCTAGTGGGCTCTCTACCTCTTAGACAAACAAAACCAGGGCATGAGCTGAGGAGTAGGAACAGACTAAGGAGGCTTACAGGGCAGGCCAAGGATGGGAAATAACTTTCATGAGGAAGGAAAAAATTATGACCAGTGTTGTGAAAGGGAACCTGTGCTTTTCCAAAGTCCTAAAATGTGTTGAAAATATCAATACTAGTGTCCTCCAGACATTTGGTATCCCTCATAATGGGAAGAATAATTTTATATTTATACTTTGCTAATTTAAAGTAGAGTTTAATGAGTCCAATCACCCTCAATGTCTGTTTTATCTGCAAATTAAACATTTTGGGAAGCAGAGTCAGTCATCTTTAGGTCACTATAGCAACTCAAAAGATCAGTGCTTCCTACATCTCTTTAGTGTGAAACCCTCCATCCTTTCCAGTGTTCCAAACTCATAAATAAAATGCTGGAAAATGGTTTCGCTTATTAAAAAAAAAAAGGTAGTGCTGATTTCCTTACCTTTGATCCAGGCCATACAACAAATGATTAAATTAATATGCAATACTTCAAATGCTCTATAATACTGATTATGTTTATCCACACTCACAAAGATATACAATGGAGGCCATTTTTCCAATAGTAGTGATGGATTTCCCTATACCTGTACTTTTCAATTTATTTTATCTTTCAGTAGCAGAGTCGTTTTGTTTAAACAGAACTGTACTTTGTACTCTGATATGTAAAACAGATAAAATTTAGCCTGCTGTGAGTAAAGCAAGAAGATAGGAGGATCAGAAACCATTTCACTGTCCTCCACAAAGCATGAGACACTTCCACGGGACCCTACCAGATCCGAGAGCATAATTTGAAAACCTCTGCACCAAGCCCTTTGTACTCATCTTTCCAGGCCACAGTGAAAACAGGCAAATATGCACACAAGGGATGAGCAAACTTAGGCACAAGGTACCATGAAAAAAAATTAATTATGCACAGTTTGCATCACATAAGAACCATAGACTAACCCTCTAAGTCCTTAGTCAAGGGAATCTGTAAAAACAGCATATACATTAATTATAAAATAAAGTTGAAAGATAAGTCAGACCTTTGCTGGAAAGAAAATATTTTGCTAATAATATAAATAACCATAAGACCTATCAACATAAAGGATCGACCACCAAACAGGCATATCTTGACTCAGAGTTATTTGGAGTCCTGCCTTTCCAGGCTCTTCCAACTCTTGAGCTTTAAAAGAATTCAGAAAGATTTCCACAAGTCAGTGTGGAAAGAATTGTCTGAGGGCTCAATCCTTGCTCTTCAGGAAGCCAGAGATGAGACACACATAAAAGTTCTGATTTGTCATCGGAGTACAGCCCATGTAGAGGAAGACTCAAGAGGAATAATGAGATGAAACTTTAATATTTGTAAACTACTTTTTATTTCATCATTAATAAATATGGTTAGATGTCTTAGGCTGTTTCAGCTGCTATAAAAAAATATCACAGGCTGTATGACTTGTAAACAACAGAAATTTGTTTCTTACAGTTTGGGAACCTGAGTAGTCGAAGATCCAGGTGCTGGCAGATTTGGTGTCTAGTGAGGCCCTGCTTTTTGGTTCATGGATGGTGCCTTCTTGCTGTATTCTCAAATGATGGGGAGCCTCTTTTGTAACAAAGTAATACTAATCACATACAGCAGGACTCTGCCCTCATGAATTCATTGCCTCCCAAAGGCTCCACCTCCTAATACCATCACATTGGGGATTAGGTTTCAATATATGAACTTAGAAGGAAACAAACATTCAGACCACAGCATCAGGCAACCACTTTCTCTGCCGGCTCTGAGCTGAAGGTATCTTTTGTTCACTTCTAAATCACTAATGCTATGTGAATTAGAAATATCAAGGCCAAACTACAATGAACTTACTGTTAGGATGAGAAAGAGGTTTGTTTCTCCCATGATGAGTTAATTTTGTGTAAACTTATTAAAAATATTTTTTTCTTTCATTCCAAAGATAAATGAGGAAAGCAAAGAAGGCTCACCTCAAATCCATAAATGCCCTACCTTGTTCTGGATTCTGTTGTGGTACTATCATATTTTCATGCATAAAATCTACTTAGCTGCACAGTGCATACTAAACTATAACACATTTATATGTGGTTTTCTTGATATACAAATTGAGATATAGATTGACTATGTCAGTGCAGTAATTAAAAATCCTACCAAATATAGGACTTTAATTCTCCATTCTACTTGAATAATTTCGGGTTTAGTTTGGCTATATGTGACAAAAAACATAGATAAATAATAGTGACTTAAGAGAGAAAGTTTACATCAGCATAGTACGTGCCTGACAAATGATGGCAAAAAAGAAAAAAAAAGATAGAAAGTTGTTTTCTCTTCCACGCAAATAAAACCCAGAGGTGAGCTATCCAGGCTCCTTTGGGACCCAGGGTCCTCTCACCTCCTCTTCCTCATGTCTCATCCTCAGAATCCAAGATAACTACATCCACCTTCCAGGCAGCAAAACAGAAACAGTGGTGGAGAGGAAGACAGCAAAGGCGTGTGCCACCCGTCTCTTAAGTCTCAGAACCTACTGTGGACACTTTTGCTTTCCTGTCATTGGCCACAATCCCTGATTGGCAATTGTGAAATATCACAGTTTGTGGGGGTTTTTTAATGGAATGTTGCCTCACTCTACTGGAAATGTTACATAAATTATAAAATCAGAAAAATGCTGAACACTGAAGCAGTAAGAGTGGAACGTTACCAACAAGTTTTCATAAAAGTCTAGAGGCGCATGAAGATTATGATTGATGTCATCTGTTATTCTTCTATTCTAGATTCTTTTCACCTCATCTTCAAATTATGCATAGTGGTAATATACATGAAGTCTGTAACTTCTTTTTGGACCAGCATGTCTCAAGTACGGCATCTATCACACACTGAGAATCGTTTCAATCAGGCATGTGTGTACCACCAGTCATTTGAGTGTGAATCTTCCAGTAGGAAAATTTGATGATGAAAAGTGTATCTTCTTAAGAGGATACTGGGATTTGGAAACAGAATGCCTTGGTGGGAATATTTTAGGGTTTCTCTGCAGTTATACCAAAATAAAGTAAAAGGCAAAAGATGTATATGATACGAAGAGAAACCATAGTATGTACCAAAATAAACACCCTTTCCTGGAATAGAGATCTGAGATTTCAATGAAGAGCTAAATATCAATAAGGCTTAAAAAGCATCATATATATTGTGGTTTTTATTTAGAATAACACATTTTCTTCTCTGAGGACCTCAAGGACATAGTTGAAGTTCTGAGACAGTCATTTCCAGTGTTCGGTTTTAAGATTTTTGTTTTCTGCTTTGTAATATTTTCTTTGGCATCTCTCCAAGCCTTCACCTAAGTGCACCAGAAGTGTGACTCAATCTGAGTGTCAGAACAGAGCAGGATTGAGTGCCAACACGTAAGAGATGAGATCAGGGAAGGCCTCAAGGAGCAAGCAACAGTGACCAAACTGATCAGTGACACGAGGAAGGTTTTCAGGAATTTGAAGGTCTTCTTCAAAGAGTCCCAGAAACAGGCCAGCTCAGCCTGTAACCTCCCCACCCCAGGCAACTTGGCGAGACCTCATCTCTACAATAAATCAAAAATTAGCTGGGCGTGGTAGCTGAGGTGGAAGGATCGCTGGAGCCTAGCAGGTTGAGGCTGCGGTGGCCGGGAGCGTGCTACTGCACTCCATTCTGGGCGACCGAGTGAGACTCCAACTCAAAAAAAAAAAAAAAATCCCAGAAGCACTTGGGAAAGCACCTACTAAATGTTAGTGATTGTCTAAGTAATAAAAGGAAGTAGGAAGATAGTAGGTTGTCCCAGGTGAGCTAAAGATTGGATGCATGAAACCTTGGTTAAACTGGATAAATCAGTCAGCGGGAGTCCCTCTCAAGTCTCTGCACAGGAGTTGATGAGCAGATGAAACAAAAATAACCAAGTATCTGCTTTTCAGCCTGTTCCTATGGACCAAGGGTGAATCCTCAGAAGAAAAAAGGCACTATTCTTACTGCTACACAGGACACAGGAACTTTCTGGCACATGCAACTGAAGATAACACAAACATTTGAGCGCCTTGACGATTCAGAATCTTGTGATACAGCATCCTAAACAATAGCACTGTCTCCATGAGTGTATCGGCAAAAAGACTTGTGATAGGGGACTTCCTCACATAGGAGACACTGCCAGTGGTCTCAGAAATATCAAGAAGAGACTCAGTCAGGAATACTAAGGTCAGCCAGTAAAATGTATGTTCATGCTCTTAGCATGGTCTCCTCTAAAACCTGGTAAGGCATGTTATTTGGTAAGGACTGTTAAGGTCACCAGGTATGAAGGATTCAGTCTATAGTTGATGGGAACACATAGTACAGAGCTGGAGAAAACATGTGAATCATGACAGAACAATCTGAAATGCTTATTGAGGTAAAAATCAAATACCTTGACAACAGGGAGAAAGGTTCAATGCGCAACATGTAAGAGTTGAGATCAGGGAAGACCTCTAGGAGGAGACAATATGTGAAAGAAGAGATAAATGAAAAACAAAGGAAGGTATCTATGACAGAGGGACAGATGTGTACCAGGGCACAGAGGTTTGACAGAGCCCAAAAATAGCTGAAAAAAGTTCACTGTGGGAAGAACATGGTGGAAGGGGGCATAGGAGAGCGACTGTGTGATTCTCATCAGGAAATCATCGTGATTACCACTGGTATTCAGAAACATGTCTGCAACAGTGTCACAGAAACACTGGAGAGATTCTAGCAGGGAGACACGATAGAAAACAATTTCATGGCCTGGTGCAGTGGCTCATGCCTGTAATCCCAACACTTGGGGAGGCCTAGATAGGAGGATCACTTCAGGCCAGAAGTTCGAAACCATCCTGGGCAACACTGTCGCTATAAAAAATAAATTAGTCAGGGAAGTAGCATGTGCCTGTAGTCCCAGCTATTCAAGAGGCTAAGGCAGGAAGATCACTTGAGCCCAGGAGTCGGAGGCTGCAGTGAGCTATGATCACACCACTGCTTTCCTGCCTGAGCAACAGAGCAAGACTGATCAAAAAAAAAAAAAAAATTTTTTTTTAAAGAAAACCATTTCAAAAGAGAGTCAAGGCCTGAACTAAGAGTACTCTCCTTTTTATTTTCAGACACAAAATGTGACCATTTCATCAATTATACCCCCAACTACCACTCCTTTCTGCTGGGCACTTCTGGACTACAGTCTTAAAAAACAATTTGTTTTGTTTGTTTTCCTAAATTTAAAAAAATGTGAGCGATCTGTACTAACAATCTATCGTTTTCATAAAGATTTAAAGTCAGACGCAGGCGAAGGGGGCACAGACTTGCTGCTAACCCCAATATACAGAGATCTTCTTACAGATTAGTTTTCTGCTTTAAAAAAAAAACAACTGAAATTCATGGTAAGGAAGAAGTGTTCTACTTAACAGTTTTAAGCTTCCTATGGGCTTTCCTGAGTCACCAACTGACTCATTCCACCTGCTCAATTTTATTATTAATTCAAAAAAAACCTGATAACAATAGAGTCAAAATTATGTTCCATGTTTTGATTTCTTTCCTCCCATTGCATAATTCTCTAGTTTTGCCCACATTTTGGCAGTTATTCTCACTATCCATGCAACAATGAGAAACATTCGTTTAAAAATATTTCCAACCCCCTCACATTCACATGAAATTGTTTCAATTCTAGTTTTTTTTTCAGTTCTTATATAAGATCTATTGCCATCTAATATTAGATCATTGTATTACATGTGACTTACTTCTAACATGTGGTGGGAGTTTGAAGGATCCTTTATTTTGGTTCTTCTCTAAAGCAAATATATATATATATATATATATATATATATATATATAGTGATTTGAATAATCAACCCTGATTTAATTATACGTTAGATTTTTTTTTAGTTAACATTTCATTACTTTGAAAAAAATGCATTCGTTGTAATTATTCATAAAAGTAAGTATGAGTGTGTGTATGTGTAGTATCTGCTATAAATTTAGAGACATGATCATCTGTTTAATGCTCAAAATTCAGTAAAACTGAAACAAAAAAGCCCAAGTTGCCCTCTCTTGTCCTTCAAGAATGAACTCTGGGAGTAGCTGGGGCATCTAGAAACAATCACAAAGCTGAAGGGACATTACCACCTGAGGTAAATGTTTTCTCTTAGCCTTAAGAATTTGGGCAAAAACTGTCTTGACACTGACCATCGACTGCTACATTTGAACAAAAAAATGTGAAATAATCTTTGTCACCAATTCAACTGAGTCAGTATCAAATCGTCAATGTGAAAAATGGTCTGAAAGATAATATGGAGGTTTGAAGTTAACTTAGGGATGAGGTAGTTGTTTTAGGAAAGTGGATCTGAGATATATCTTTTTTTTTTTTTTGCATAGAAGAGAGGTGGAGAAGAGGAAGGCAGAGAGGAATTATCTTTTGGAGGGTAGGCCCCTTATAGTACAGGCTTCCTCTACTAGGTAAGTGTTCTAGGACCCCATAGGCATCAGTGTACCACCAGCCTTGTTGTGAGGTTGTGTCCAACTTTGGAGAAATTTTTTGTGATAGACAGATGACTGGTTCCTCCACTATGACAAAGTACTGCCCACAACGTGCTGAGTGTTCAGCAGTTTTTGACCAAAAACAGCATGACCCCTGTGTCCCACCCTCCCTATTCACCTGATCTCACCCCAAGTGACTTTTTTTGTTTGTTTCCCTGGATGAAAAAAAATTCTCAAAGGGAAACATTTTGCCAATGTGGAATAGGTGAAATTAAAAACGGCAAAAGCACTACAAGGCATCAAAACTGATGAGTTCAAAGACTGTTTTGAACAGTGGAAAAATCATCTCAATAGGTGTATTGCATCAAACGAAGAGAATTTTGAAGGTGACTGAAGTTTAAGCATGTAAGAGTAAATACACATTTTTTTAAAAGATGTGGGGTACAATTCAGGGTTAGATATACAAATGTTCATTATGCAGGTACCCTTGTTTATGATTTATTTTTTTAATAAAATAAATTTTGGACGCTCTCATACATGGTTTGTCTGTCTTGACTGTGTTGAGTTTTACATTGCTGCCACTCCACAAGGGCTAGAATGTCCCCCTGAGCCCCAGGCTTGCAATTTGCACATGAGGCCACTAGACCTCAGGCCTTGACCATGAGAAGATACAATCGCTTAAACACAGGTAAGCCAAATAGAGTAAACCTCCTAAAAATGCGAGCTTCTCTTACACACAGTTCTAGTCTGTATCAATTTATTTCACCATGGCTTGGCAACATCTCCAGCCTGTCTGCTCCAATTGAAAAAGTTTCAGCTTCCAGCTTTCAGTTGTGCAAGGGCTAAGGTGGGCCAGATAGAGGTGGTGACAGAAGACAGAAGGAAACTTTGTTAGAAAATCTTGGGAAAGATAAATAATGATAAAGAAAAGTCCTTGTACTTAGAATTACATTCTAGTGTTAGCAATGAGAGAGAAAGAATGAGTATAGAACAAAAGCTTTTTTTCCTGGTTCAAGCAGTTATGTGCATCTCAGGAGACTAATAGGGGTGGGAGGACCAAGGAGACTGAACTGGGAAAATAGCCCAAGAATTTTATGTCAGAAAGGCATGAAGTCTCTTGTAAGGACTAGATAGGTAATACAACCTCATATACACATCTTTGCAAAAAAGTAAAATGAGGTTTCAATGGTCTCCTTGAAAAGCATCCAGGAGATGAGAAAAAGGAAATGGGCATAAGAATTGGTACTTTTTTCATTTTACATATGAGGAAACTGACATTTGAAAAGATTGGAACACAAAGTCATCCATCCACTATATGTATAAAGTGGCATTTAGGTTGCCTGTCTTTAGGGCCTTGTCTTTGTTGATCTATTCTGGTAAAAACAAGGATTTTTGTAAGGACATGAAACTAGTCATGGGTCTTTCAATCCTATTTTCTGCACAGGGCCTAACATTCTCATTCTTCAAGTTCTCTTTCCACAGAAAGTCACAGCTACTGCTGGGTTTGGGGAGGGACCACACCTCACTCTATTTTTAACCAAACAGAACTCTGTTTAAGGAATATACTTACTAACAACTAGTTACTATTTTCTTCATCTTTAAGCTCAAAAAGATTTCTGGAAGCAAGTAAAGCAACAATTATTTCTAATATCCAAATGAGGCAACTAAAACTTTAAGGGGGCTGGTGATTGCTTGAAATAATACAGCTTGTAGAGAATGCACCAAAACCCACACCTCAGTCATTCATCTGTTTGTTTCAGAATCCCAAGTCTCTCCCCTCTCAGCCTAATGGAGAATTTAGTGTGATTTATAGAAACAAACACCTGTGCACGAGTTAGGCACCTCACAGTGAATTTCTGCATGTACTTAGTTTCTGCCTAATGTGACTCTGCTTATGTTTTTGTTTCTCTTTTTGTGCTTTTCCCAATGCATCTATAATTGATGTCTTTGAACTTTAAGAAAGATGTTCCGTGGGGACCATCACAAGCTTAAGGGTATCTGGAAACTGTACAAAAGCCCCTTTGGCAACTCATCCCACCTCGAGTTTCTCTTCTAACAGGGCAATCTTCTATTGCCTAGTAGGTGAAAAGATAAATGAATACATTTAGCCTTAATAACAGTCCTTTTCAATGTGAATGTCTCTGCCATTTCTCTTCTCTTTGTTTCCCCATCAGAATAAAACAGTCATCCATTTATTCAGAAATATATACTGAGTGCATGTTATTTGCAAAGCACTAGGGGACACATCGACAGTGATGCAGTGAAGTCAGTTGAATCTATAGTAGTTCAGTCAGGAGGGCTGGGGCCTAGTGAGTTGTGCTTGTCTGATTTGAGCCATACTTTAAGTAGTAATTAGGACTAAGACTCTGGTAGTCCTCTGGAAAAAGCTAAGACTAGAAATGTAGGAATGCCATCCAGGTGTGGGCAAAGAAAAAACACTTATCATGGGAATGTGAGTGAGCACCTACTGTTCTAGAGACAAACAGGGGGGTGGGTCAAAAACCTAGAGTTGAAACCAAGCGAAGCATAAAGAAGAAATATCATATAAGGGAGAGAACAAGGTCCAAAAATCAGTCTGTCCAAGCTGAGGACCTTGGTGACTGGCAGATTTCATGTGGCCAGGAGCAGATCCAAATGTAAGCAAGCAGATGTTAGGATCACAGGTTCTGGAAGATTCTGTAACCCTTTGTGTCATCTATCTGGACTTCAAATATCACTTGCTGTTATGTTCCAGGTCCTACAGCCTGCTGGGACTGGCTGGTGTGGTAGAAAGTACTAAGAACCTTCTTGTCCAGAGGGGAATCATTCCGGAATCAGACAAGACCATTCAGCAATAGTGTTTGCTCAAATAGAGGCCTTCACAGCTAATGCTGGAGCTCTTGGTAATAAAGAGAATTAAAGGAAGGTGCTGAGACAGGAGAGAGCTAGAGAAAGCCTAGGCAGACACACAGGCGAGTCCTCTGGTAATAATGTAGTGAATGGCCAGCAAGCCTCTCAGGCTCAGCATTGATAAACAAGCTCCCTGCAAGCCTCTCAAGCTAGAGCTTAGGTACTCACTGCTGGGATCAAAAAGCAACCAATCAGCTCATGATTAGGTCCCTACCTTTATACTGACCAATCAGAACAGCTACAGCTCACAGTTAGTGCTAGCCAATAGGCTTGGACTTAGGGCTATAACCAAGTTTTCCGCCCCAGACGCTTTTTCCACTGCTCAAAACAGTTTTTGGACTTATCAATTTTGATGCAAAACAAGTCCAGAATGCAAAAGACAGAAGATGAAAAGGCTTATATAGATATACATTGTGTGTATATATAGTGTGTGTATGTATGTGTACAGTTGATGCTTGACTAAGACGGAGGTTAGTGGCATCAACCCTCCATGCAGTCGGAAACTCATGTATAACTATCAACGTTCCCAAAACTTAACTACTAATAGCCTGTAGAGAAGCCTTACCCATAACATACAGAGTTGAACAGCACATATTTTGTACACTATGTGTATTATAACTGTAACAATAAAGTAAGTAGAGAAAAGAATGTTATTTAAAAATCATAAGGAAGGGAAAATATATTTACTATTTATTAAGTGAAAGTGGATCATCATCAACATCTTCATCCTGATCGTCTTCATGTTGCATAAATTGAGGGGAGAAGAGGCAGAAGAAAATCCACATATATGAGGAGAGACCCAAAAAACAGAATTCATTTTATTTACACGCTTAAAATTCAGTTACCAGCCGGGCTCGGTGGCTCAGCCTGTAATCCCGCGCCTTGGGAGGCTGAGGTGAGTGGATTGCCTGAGCCCGCAGGTTCGAGACCCGCCTGGGCAGGCGAAACCTCATCTCTACAATAAATCTAAAAAATTAGCCGGGCGTGGTAGCGCGCACCTGTAATTCCGGCTACTCCGAAGGCTGAGGCGGAAGGATCGCCGGAGCCCAGCAGGTCGAGGCTGCGGTGGCCGGGAGCGCCCACTGCACTCCAGTCTGGGCGATCCAGTGGGACTCCAACTCAAAAAAAAAAAAAAAAGAAAAAAAAAAATTCAGTTACCTTCAACGTACTCTCCGTTTGATGCAATATATCAATCCAGACGCTTTTTCATTACTTGTTTATAATAATTAAGACAATAGT